>JAMZAV010001874.1:0-110796 GCA_024449915.1 Sweltsa coloradensis
TGGAAACATGAAAAAGAGTAAATACAATCCCATCATATATCAGCCAACGGCATCATACCGAAGAAGCTACATGAACGCATTAAACAAACTAAGCATCTTCAACCCAATGTATAACACGAGACTAAAGGTCAGTAATACGCAACACGTGCTAGAATAGTCGTAAATTTCTAAACTAAGAATGTACTTCGAGATTTCGAGAAGCTTCCATCCTGACATGGTTTTCGTGGTTCCCATAGTCCGAAGAGCAAAAATGCTAGGATGGCGGACGAGAAATCGGCACGACCGTAACACAGCAGAAAGAGAAAACATCATCTACAAAAAATATTTAGAATTTATAAATGGACTTATTTTAGTTAGAGAGTTAAGACAAAAGTAATAATGCCACTGTAAGAGGTACAATGGAAGTACTTGAAGTAAGTCCGTACAACAAGTTAGCTCCGGTTAAACCGAGTTTGTATGAAAATACAATCCAAAAAATAATAATAATAATAATAATAATAATAATAATAATAATAATAATAATAATAAGGCAATTAATGTGCAGCTGTTATAGCAGTGATAGATACTTGGGCTAAAAGTAAAATCTGCTACCTCTTCAAGACAAAACAAGAGAAGAAAATTCCGAAATGGAACAGCGCTAATTGAGAGAATCGATGAGTTTAGGAAAACAAGATATCGGTAGATTGGAACAATTGCGAATGGGTAATCGATCTAAAAATGTGGTACTCTACTGCCAAAATATATTGAAAGAATCAAGGTTCTCACAAAACATGATACACTGAACAAATTCATTCACGAATATTTGGATACATTAAACAAAAAGTAAGTGCTCTTACTAAAGAGATTAAAAAAGATATAGAGATGTAGCATAGAAAAGAACAAAACCGAATGTTCAAAGAAAATTGAAAACAGTTTTACCCAAAAACTATCTAGTACCGAAGAAATAACAGGGAAATGGAACACCAACTAGACGGAGATAGAAGAGTTTTGGGCAGGATATGGGTAACCCGGTAGCCACAACCAGGATGCACAATGGATTCCAAGACGAAAGAGTCTAGGATGAGCGATGTTTAATGAGATGAGATTCGAAGGTATAACTGTTGATGAATAAAGTCGACAATCAGTGCTACACATAGCTGGAAAAGCACCAGATAATGATATATATTCAAAATTTTCGGGTAAAGAAATTCAATAAATACTCACAATCAAATTAGAAAATCTCAACGAAGTTTATTAAATGGAGTTAAAGAAATAGCCCGATTCTTTTAATGAAGAGTAGTAAACCTTTCTCAAACCGAAGATAATGACACGAAGAACAAGTAAATATCGGCAATTACATGATCTACCAACTATATATAAAAAATATGACTTAATGGATAACAAATAAAGTATATAAGCATTGCGGAAGAATACAATATCATGGCCGAGGAACAAAAAGGATCCTGTAAGAACTCGCAGGGATGTAAAGAACAAATCATTACGGACTCTACGTAATGAAAAAAAAACAACAGGCACACAATAAGAAAGGAATATTCACGTAAACTACAGACTACAAGAAAGCCTATGACTAACACAAACACATGGCTTATTCAGATTTTAAAAAATATATAAAATAACCCAGTAATTGTAATTCTTTGAAGACAGTAATGAAGACAAGGAGAACAACACTAAAACTAAATATGAAAACCCAGCAGATAAATACAGATCCAACCAAAAATAAAACGTGCATTTTCAAGGTGACTCATCTTAGCTCATTCATGGTTGTCTGTCATTAAACCCACTGTCGCATATGCTTATCCGAATCAACATACGTGATAAAAATAAGGACAATAATATGGTATGTCACACAATTCTCACTATTCTTCAGGATGATCTAAAGTTATATGCATAAAAATTTGTTCAACTAAACAGTTTAATCAATACTAGGGAGACCTAGGGCATAAGGGAACCACCTAATTATAAAAAAAATCATAATACCTCATTTTGTATCAAAACGTTGCTACAGTTTTTTTATTTTTAATATGTGATGTAAGTTTTTATAATACAAGTTTGTAGAGGACTCCTGTATAGTGTAATGAAAATGAATTTATAATGAAGGTTTTACAAAAGTGTGCATTTGGTTCCATATGCCTCCAGGACAGCTGGGCAAATAGGAAACCGTCAGCAGGGCAAGTAGAAAACCAGGTTAACTGCCATATGGGCAACAAGACACATGTTAAAAATACACTTAGGAGGTAACAAACAATTATTTGTTTTGATTTGGCTAGTGCTGGCTCGGTATGAGAATTTAAAAAAAACATCCGATTTAAAAAATCGCAAATAAAAAAGCCATTACCACTCCTCGCCAGCAGCATTATTTTTTAAACGGGTGTTAATTTTATTTTCTGTAGCATATATCGTATGCAAGGTCACATACAAATTGCTCCTGGTGGGTCCATAAGCGAGCGTCCATTTGGGAATATAATCACTAGTTCTGCTCTTGATCTGCAGTGAAACAGCTTTAAAACTACCAAACAACTTTCTTCGCTGAGTTTTTACGGAAGATGTTTCGTAATGTTGAATATGGGTGTGTACAATTTTGCGGCCTGTCTATCGGTCTTCTTCATTTAATTTCATTTATGCCCTTCCCACGCTTCTTCGTCCCAACCATCGCCTCTGGTAGACTTACGCTGGTAATTAAACAACCATTCTAAAATAATAAAATAAAAAAGGTTTCAAAATGTGTTCAATTGTCTAAACTCGGCATAAAGGAACCATTGGTTCATCTTGCCCGGTTCCTCTTGCCCAAGGTGCAAGGTGTTGCAGTTGGCACTCATGCTCACCCACCGGTAAGCTAGACTGGTTATGTCAACTCAAGCAACAAACAAACGTTGTAAAACAATCACTTTTGTCTTCTGGTGAGTGGCCTATAAATGCGTTTGCGTTCAAAAATGCGCGTATTTTTTATAAAAATACCATAGAAACAGTCAATCTTAAATACAAATTGGAACAAATGTACTTACATTAAGTGATCTGGTGTCATTCGGTGGAGGTTCTTTTCTTGCTCTCAATATAAACCATGTGGGTGGTATGGGGGGAGGGTTGCTACCAACTGTAGAAAAATTTACTACTGGTCGAATTATTAAATGCATGGTTCCTTATGCCCCGTAAGGTCTTATGCCCTAGTCTCCCCTACATTGAATTTAGTCAAGATATCTGCATGGAGTTTGGAGTAGAAAGTGTAAGACGCTACATATCGAAAGGGTAAGGTTACGCAGGCAGAAGAGTTACAGCTAGATGATGGAAATAGGATTGAGTAATGGAGATAACGAAATATACAAATATTTAGGATTCTCACAAGCTGCCGAATTGAACATAAAGTATAATGAAAGAAAATTATAGATACATACAAGAAGCGACGTAAATCTATCATCAAGAGCAACTAAACGGTAAAAGCAGATCACAGCAATAAATACATCTGTATACCAGTAATGACATTATTCATTCGGAATCATTAAATGGACACGACAGACATCCACGCGTGCTGGAAATATGACTCGTACTACACCTTACTAAAAACAGACTGATCATCCAAATCAGCAATAGAGAGATTGAACTCAAGAGTACAAGGAGGACGAGGCCTATTGATCCCTGAACAACTTATATTATAAACAACTAGGACATTTGAAGAAAATATTTTTTTACAATGAGCAACCAATCAACACTGCATAGGGCTATGGTGCTAGCTGACAAATCATAACTCATCGTCAATCTAGAAAAACGAAAATGCAAATCTACAAGAAACTCATAACTGACGCTTCAAAAGAGTTACGTCTTCACAGAAAGACCCTACACAAGAGACATTATGATGAAACTACATAAAGGTCACGTAGATATTAAACATCGAATAGGTGGTTAACAACGGGAACTATTGGAGAAAAGAGCGTTTATGCTGGCTATTCAAAGACAGAGTGATTGGACAAACGAAAAATTATAAAACATACATTATACAGATGCGACAGTAAACGATCAATGTAGCAAATGTAGTGTAAGGGGTGAAACAATTTCGAAACACATCATATCCGGGTGCCAGTCACTCGTCAAACAGGATTACTTACAGACATAATCAAGTAGCTAACATTATTCCCCCAACTAGCAATCAAGACAACCTCATTGATAAACACACACCTTACGACAAAATACAACGGAGGAAGTACTAGATAGCAAAGATTTCAAATTAATTACGGACCGCACAGTTATAACAGGACCAAACTATGCATCACAACAGACCAGATATTAATTATAATTGACAAGAAGAAACAAGAAACTACCCCTTATTGACGTTGCTGTCCCAATGGGCCATTAAGAGTCGAGATACACGGGAAGAAAAAAAAATTGACAAGTATAGTGAACTTGCAATTGAGATCAAGAAGATGTGGAACAGAAAAAAGGTAATACAATCCTACGTGATATCGGCTAATGGCATCCATACCAAAAGAAGATAAATGAAACAGCATAAACAACTAGATCTTCCACCCAATGTTAGATCGAGACTCAAAAGGCCGTAATACTCAAACACGGTAGACTAGTTCGTAAATTCTAAACTAAGAATGATACTTCGAGATTCCGAAGACAGCTTCCATCCTGAAATGGTTCGTGTTCCCATAGTCGAAGACAAAGCTAGGATGGCGACGAGAAAATCGGCCACGACCGTACACAGCAGAAAGAAAACCTCAGCTACAAAAACTATATATAAATGACTTATTTTTAGTTAGAGTAAGACCAAAGAATAATGTAGGTATGTAATATAGATACCCATGGAAGTACTTGGACGTAAGTCGTAAACATGTAGTCCGGTTTTGACCGAGATTGTATGACATACATCAATTAAATAATAATAATAATAAAATAATAATAATAATAAGAAGAAGAATAATGTATGAGATTGATAGCAGTTGTCGGAAAAAGTTTAGCCCCGACTGGGGTTCGAACCCAGAACCTCGGCTGAACGTCCATAGCTCTAACAATTAAGCACCGGGACCACAGAACAAACCTTTAGGAAACTGCTATATTGTTGTGACTGTTGACTTACATGACATAAATCCAACAGAAGACGGCCAATGTAAGCTGTCAAATCTGAAAAGATTGCATGGATAAATTCAAATCACATCTCATCTCCCATGAGTTGGGTAGATGAAGATATGGTTTTTAAAGCATAAGCCAGCTTTAAGGACATATTTATTGATTGGATAGAAGTTGTCGACAAAGTTTGCCCCAGACCTGGGTTCGAACCCAGAACCTCGGCTTAAACGTTGCCATAGCTTACCAATTAAGCTACGGACCACAGAACACACCCTTTAGGAAACTGCTATTGTTGTGACTGTGATCTTACATGACATATCCAACAGAAGGACGGGCAATGTAGCTGTCAAATCTGAAGATTGCATGGATAAAATTCAAGCACATCTTTTTTTCATCCTCCCATGAGTTGGGTAGAGAATATTATGGTTCTTAGCATAAGCCCGCTTTTAAGGGACATATTTATTGATGATATCAGTTGTCCCCCGAAAAGAAGTTTGCCCCGAAACTGGGTCTCTGTTGGATTATGTCATGTAAGTCAACAGTCACAACAAATAGCAGTTTCCTAAAGGTTTGTTTCTGTGGTCCGGTAGCTTAATTGTTAGAGCTATTGTGCACGTTAAGCCGGAGCTTCCGGGTTCGAACCCCAGTCGGGGCACACTTTTTCGCACAACGGCTATCATCAATAATATATGTCCTTAAAGCAGGCTTATGCTTAAAAACCATTCATACTACCCAACTCATGGAGATAATGAGATGTGATGAATTATCCATGCAATCTTTCAGATTTGACAGCTACATTAGCCGTCTTCTGTTCGGATTTTATGTCATGTAAAGTCACAGTCACAACAAATACGCAGTTTCCTAAATGTTTGTTCTTGGTCCCGGTAGCCTTAATTGGTAGAGCTATGGCACGTTAAGCCGGAGGTCTGGGTCGAACCCCAGTCGGTCGGCCAAACTTTTTCGACACTGCTATCAATCAATAATATGTCCTTAAGCGGCTTATGCTTAAAAACCATATATCATACTACCCAACTCATGGGAGATGAGAGTGATGAATTTATCCATGCAATCTTTCAGATTTGACAGCTACATTGACGTCTTCTGTTGGATTTATGTCATGTAAGTCAACAGTCACAACAAATAGCAGTTTTCCTAAGGTTTGTCTGTTGTCCCGGTCAGCTTCTTGGTAGAAGCCTATGGCACGTTAAGCCGGAAGGTTTCTGGGTTCGAAACCCAGTCGGGGCAAACTTTTTCGACAACTGCTATATCAATCAATAACAGTCCTTAAAGCGGGCTTATGCTTAAAAACCATATATAATAATAATAATAATAATAAAATAATAAATAATATAATATAATATACAGTTAGAGTTTATAGTATTGACAGTTTTTCTATAAGTGGTACGTTAGGGGTAAGTACCTACAACGTTTTATACAAGATTTTAACATTAAAACTAATTTTAAATATGAAAAATTTGAGGAAACCATTAGGCCTAATTAAAAGACGGCGAATCCATGGTAACGCATATGACGAGCATTTGCTAGAAGAGAGAGATATTACATGCTCGAATGGAGTAACGTGGTGTTGATGTGAATCTGGAGAGCGGAAACACGGCTACCCCGAAGATTAAAAGTCAAATATCTTTAAGAACAAATCCCAAGGATGTAGAAAGAAGTTGAAAATATTGTAGATCGAAATATGGCACACCAATGGATGTTTGTACCTGACAATGTGACAGTTAACCCACAAAAGTGGTAAACCGATACAGTAGTAAATGGACAATACCAATGATTCCAGTATAAAGTAAATTATCTAAGGATTCCAACGCTAAGAAACGAATACAACAGGATAAAGATTTATACATCGAGCATTTCACCGGCAGGACTTCTGATATGTGCTACGGGAACAAACGAATAGCAGATCAACGAATGGGTAATTCTTAAAAATAACCTTATACCGAAACAACATTATACACAAATAAGACAGGAAGTAGCTGAGAATGGCATTTATCTATAAATGGCAGAGAATTCATTGAGAACCGCGAAGACATGATGAGGAAATGAAGATGATGTATGTTCATTGGAAAACTCTCCAAAATGAAGCCAGAGCACAAATAGAACACCACATAGAACCACAAATACCCCAACGGACACTTGATCAGCCCACTAAGAATTGTGATGAGTACATTGCAGAAAGAACTCCAAATTAAATTTTGATGACGCCAGACAAAAGGTGTGTAATGTGTCTACAGAAAGGGACCACAAAATACAAAAAATTAGAAATTCATTACAATAATAGTACCATGTCAACGACCGAAATGAATAATGTGTGGAAGAACGATGGGAACAAAATATGCAATCTTAGTTTGGGACATTACATACAGTTGGTTTACTGTGGTCGGTTGCAGTAATATGCAATTAGGAAGGAAGTAAGAGAAAACTACCTGATAACAACTGTACGAGGAGTAGGAAAAGCGAAGTGGGAAACAAAAGGTAAAGTGGCCAGAATGAGAGGTCTCAGAAAAGATTCTCGACGTTAAACAACATAGTTAGGGGCTAGGGAGATTCAACTTGCATTTCTTCTAGAAGCAAGCCACTTGCACAAGTTACTTATTTTGACAAATGATTAATTGCATCGATGGTGCCAAGATGAAATACCATTTGCCACCACTGGCACAGTGGCGGACTGGGGGCCCCCAGTGTACACGTTGTGTGTGCGTTTTTGTATGTTCGATAGCAGTCAAACAAGCTGAGAGGGGACTTAAAACACTTAAATCACACTAGACCTTACTGATTGATTGAATCGATGGTGCCAAGATGAACTTGCCATATGGCACCACTGGCACAGTGGCGGACTGGGGGCCGCCCAGTTACACGTTGTATGTGCTTTTTTATATGTTCGATCAGTCGAACAAGCTGAGAGGGGACTCTATTTATTCGTTAACTTCTCCTTATTTCTATAAAGGTAACGTGGAAATCGTAATTGGCAGAATTTACCTTTTGGAGACAAAAAATGGCAATAAAGGCACATTTCAAAGCGAATGAGTTATTGACTGATATCGTTAGATATTGTGACAGGCCGATAAAGTACAAAGGATTAACTAGTATAATACTAAAAACACACTAAAATTTATTGCTTACCGCTGTGAGATTACATAAACGGCAAAAACGGCTACATTTTTTAAAACCCAAAAACCCAGCATACTTCCAGCCCTGGGAGAGATGGCGATAAGTCTGATATTTAATGAAAAAAAACACAAAATATAATATTGCAACACATTAGAATTGGAAGCTTTAGTTTTAAGATTTAAGAAAAAAAAATACGGCACAATAATATTTAATTTTAGAACCAATTCGGCCTACATGTGTGGAAAGGTGGCAATAATTGGAAAATGTTGCACACAAAACCATATATATTGCGAAGGCGAAAAAATTCGATAAAAATGGCACCAATAATTCCAATAATAATCGAATTACCTATTGCCCTGAGAAAGGTTACAATTTTATCTAGTACATAAAAGTCGCAAAACAAAGAAAAAACTATGAACATAAAAACACGGTGTTCATCTTTGAGACTAGATGCAAATTATATGTATACATTCATTTGCACTTTTCCTCCCACACAACACCTTCAACTCCTTCTATAATCTGCTTCTCTACTCGTTGACAAATGACAATAGTATCAATACTTGACTGCACTTCTGCAGGATTTCCATTGCTTCCACAGTGTCACCATCCATGGGAAAGAATCAGGAAGGCAGTCGTTGCCCGCCAAGTGACAGGGCGCAGCGATGGATTTTTACCTTTTCCAGAGCCAAAAGACACCCAAAGCTACGGCTCCCCAACTAGATTCTGTACAGCAGAAAAAGCAAGTACAATGGCATCCGTGTCGACAGTTCGAACCATTATGGACTTCAAACCTCTCCAGTGGTCACAGGGTCAAAGACTGAGCATTGACTCCCTGTTGAATGAAATCAGGACATCTGTATCCAGGGTGGAGTAGAACTCTTGCCCACTCTGTGCAATGCACAATGAACATTTTAAGGCCATCACCAAGGTAGACGTCCTAACAATGTCCACACGTCCTGCGCGAGCTCCAGAGCCTCCAGCTGACCTGAGATATGGTTGATACACATCCCGTATATATTTTGCGAACGTCTTGCTTGCTTTGGGGGCTAACATGTTGACTACAGCCGCGCCATTAGTACTGCTTGCACAGGTGGACAGACTGAGCAACTGCACCCTCACAAGCCGTCAAGCACTGAATGATGTTCGACTTGGTGCATGCATGAGGGCCACCCATGCTGGTCAAGGAAGGAGTAAATGGCTGGTTTTAGTGTCTGGAGAAATCCTGTAAAATATCCTTCACTGGTCTGACTCTGATCTGACATGCACATGTTGTAAACAAATTGCTGAATAGCAAACAGTCATATCTTACCGAGGCAACTTTATTTCTTGTTTTAGTTTTCAGGTCTTTTTTCTTCTGATTACTAAATACCGCAAATTTGTTGCACTTTATAGGATCCATTAATGCAGAAGAACAATAACTTGCCACTTAATTGTTTCGAATCAATGTTGGAGAGCTCCGCACTATCTTCCAAGAACGGATTTCCGTATTTTCCAAACACTGCTTTCAGAGACAACGTTTCTTTGGAACGTTGTGCGTATTGATTTGGTGTTTTGGTGATATCTGATAGGCGTATCTTCTGGATCACCAGATATACCTTGGCTCGTTTCAAATTTTTGAACTTAGGAACATATATGCGAGCTTGCAAGCATCACATATCCAGTGGTTTGAGTTTTGTGTGGACACTAATGGTTCCACCATAACCTTTGATGTATGCATTTAGCTTTTCATGCGCTAGATCTAGTGTTACTTACTTACTTACTTACTTACATCGTGGAGAAGGGCCTTGAGACTCGTGAACGACGATCGATCCAGAGCAGAATTCTTGTTTTATAGTGGGATGTACTTGTTCTAGCGCCATGTACCTTAGATGGAACGAGAGCCATCTTGCGTAATTTACTGGATCCCAAAGAACCGTGAAAAAGCCTTTGCTAGACTGAAAATACATGTCAAAGTTTGACTGCCTAATTGAACGGATAAACTGCTAAATCGCCAATTCCAGCTGAAGAGCGAGATCCCAAAATTTAAACGTAATTACAGGCGTTTCAAAAGTACAATGTCGTCTGTTGAATCTAAATACAGTTCATGTGCCTGTTTGTACCAACTAGTGTGCCTGCAATATTAGTTATATATTGTTTTTTAAATATCAAGAATATTTTTTTTATTATTCATATTGGTTTTATTCTTATTACATTTTACTAATACATGACAGGATTTATAACAATTTGGTTAATGTACATAAAGTTTGAGTTAGAGAAAAAATACAAGTCTATATATTAATGTACATAGTAGGTAATGAAAATAGTAGTATATTATTATATATAGGACTAATTAGTTTAATAAGAAGCCCACAAAATCTTCCAAGAGATTAGTGAGTGGGCAATTTCTATTTTTTACATTGAAATTGGGGTATGGTGTGCCAACTTCAACTGTCCCAGCGATCAGTCACATAGTCTTCGATTTGAAATGTTCTTTTAATGCCGTTTTTTGACTCCAAAGGCAAAATATTGTCGGGTTCGATTAACACATTGGGGAACAATCAGGGGAACATTACGAATGATTTGAGTCCCCTCTCAGGTTGTTCGGCTGATCGAATATTCAAAACGAATATCCAACTTGTCACATGGGCTACATACAAAATGCGAAATTTGGGTCTTTTTGTTCTTTTAATTCCCACAGCCAAAAGCTCCTAAATTTGCCGACACCGAAACATATCTTTATATTTTGTTCGTCACATAACAGTCATCGCAACCTCTCCCAAGGCTGAGGGGCAGTCGATATTTACTTTCACAAACTTTGCCTTTTTTGCCATTTTTTATGCTCACAGTCAAAGCTACCATTTTTAGTGTCCTGCTTTATTAGAACTAATCTCTTGTGTTTACTTATCAAGAATTTGTGTCATATCTCCCAGCGACATCAGTCAATAAGTCTTTGATTCAATTTGAAATGTGCCTTTATTGCCGTTTTTTGTCTCCAAAAGGTAAATTCAGCAAAATACGATTTCCACGATACCTTCTTAGAAATGAGGGGAACATTACGAATGATTTAAGTCCCCTCTCAGCTTGTTCGACTGATCGAACATACAAAAACGCATAACCGTATCCAACGTGTCACTGGGCCGCCCCCAGTTCGCCACTGTTCCAGTGGTGCAATATGGCAATTTTATCTTGGCACCATTGATTCAGTCAATCATCAAGGTCTAATAAGTGATTCGAGTCCTCTCTCAGCTTGTTTGGCTGATCGAACATACAAAAATGCACATACAACATGTCACTGGGCGGCCCCCAGTCCGCCACTGTGCCAGTGGTGCCATATGGAATTTCATCTTGGCACCATCTATTAAATCAATCAATAAGGTCTAAAAAGTAACTGTGCCAAGTGGTTTTGCTTCTAGAATGAAATGAAAGGGTTCACACTATCGTGTCTCTTAACCCCCTAACTAACAGTACTCTTATGGTAATAGGGCTAAAAATATAATGCGTTATGAAAATATTTATATTTCGTAGAATGATAATTCACATTAGGCACGAAATGAGAATCTGTCTTTAATTGATTACATGGACACATTAAAACAAAAGCTTAGTGCGCTTTCAAAGAGAAAGAAAAGGTACAGGTTATGTACAATTTGAAAACAACAAAATGAAATGTTTCAGCACAATGAAAAGTATTTCTATCGACATTTTGCAAAATGGACTTACCCCAAAATTGATAACGGTACACCATCAGAGAAAAATATAAACAATTTCTGGTCAGATTCTGGAGTAGACCTGTAGAGCAAAACAGAAATGCAGCATGGATTGTCGAGAAACCCAAGATATGGAGCAAGTTAATGAAATGCCCTTCAATAGCATTTCTCTCGATGAACTGAATCTAGTATTGCATGGAGCACATAACTGGAAAAACCCCCGGAGTTGATAACATCCATAACTTTTGGTATAAAAGATTCA
The DNA here is from genome assembly GCA_024449915.1 of Sweltsa coloradensis. Classification (NCBI taxonomy): domain Eukaryota; kingdom Metazoa; phylum Arthropoda; class Insecta; order Plecoptera; family Chloroperlidae; genus Sweltsa; species Sweltsa coloradensis. Next base: position 12,136 of record JAMZAV010001874.1, read on the forward strand.
CCTGTTTGCATAAAAGATCTAGCAAAATTTTACAGCATTAGTGAAAGGAGATGAAGCCATTCCTTTTATTTTACAAAAGGAAAGATGTTACTTAAACAAAAGAATGCAGATACACAAAATCCAGCTCACTACTGACCAATAACATGCCTACCACTGTGACAAATTACTTACATCTTGTATTGCAAACAAAATTTACCAGCATTTAAGAGAACATATATTATCAGAGGAACAAAAGGGCTGTAAAAATTTATTCCCAAGTTGAAAGGGAACAGTTGGTTATAGATTCTTTGTTATGAGACAAACACATGTGTAACAAAAGGAATATTCATACTGCATATATTGACTACAAAAAGGCGATGACTCTGTCCCTCATTCATGGCTTTTACATGTATTGGATATATAAAAAATAGATCCAATTTTAATACAGTTTTTGAAGACGCTATGAACACATGGAGAACAACGTTAAATATAAAATTTGCCAGAGAAAACTTTGTCAACTGGTGAACTAAAAATTGCACGTGGAAATATTTCAAGGTGACTCATTAAGCCCGCTCTGGTTCTGCATGGCGTTAAAATCCATTATCAAACTTGCTAAATAAATAAAAATACGGATTCAAAATCAAAGAAAGTGGTAATAAAACTATTTGTACTGTCTCATTTAATGTTACATGGATGATATCAAACTATATGCGATCACAGATGCACAACTCAATCATCTATTACAAATCACACATTCGTTTAGTCCAAGAGATTCAAATGGAATTTGGATTAGAAAAGTGTAAAATATTATGTGTCAATAAGGCAAAGTTCAAGCTTCACATGGTGTTCAACTATCGGGTGAAATTGTTATTGAAGGAATGGAAGAAGGTGAGGTGTAAAAATACTTGGTTCATTCAAGCTGAACAGATTCATCAAGGGGGAAGCGAAGAACAAGCTTAAAGATATTTTTGTGAAGGAGTGAAAGAAATACTGACATAAAATTTTAAACGGGAAAAATAAAGTGAAAGCAATTAATACTTATGCAGTACCAGTTTTAATGTATTCTTTCGGTATTTAACCTGGACACAAACTGAGATGCAAGCAATTAATCGAAAAATAAAACTCTTCTAACAGAATACCGACTTCATCACCCCAGAGCGGCGGTCGAACGAACGACATTGTCTAGGTTACGTGGTGGAAGAGGGATAACTGATTTTAAAAAACGCACGTATTAAGCAAATCAATTTGTTAAGGGAATACTTCTATAGTAAAAGTACTTCGAAATTACATACAGCGTAGTGCAAGCGGATGTCAACCTCACACCATTAGATCTGCATAATGATGACAATTTGCAGACAATCTCATAAGTGATGAATGAAAGAAGAAATTGGAAACTTAAGATACTACATGGGAGACATCACACAGAATTGCATCGTGATTAGTAGACACTGATGCATCTAATAAATGGTTACAAGTAGGCGATTTATTCGGAGAAACAGAGGGGGTTTTCATGGCCATACAGGATCAAGTAATTGCTACACGAAATTACAAGAAGCACATCATTAAAGACAAGACAATTCTGGATGATAAATGTTGAAAGTGCCACTTGACCAATGAGACCATAGATCATGTAAAATCGGGGGTGTAAACTTCTAGCCCAGTCAGACTATTTGCACATACATAATCAAATTGCCAACATAATTCACCAAAATCTGTCCAAAAAAATTTTTTCGGTTACTGGAGAACCCCCTACCAGGTACCATACAACAAAGTACCAACCTGAAAAAGTTTAGAAAATTGGATTGGAAACTTTATTATGTCGGGCTGTTATTACAGATTGGACGATACAACTAATAGGGCCCGATATCATTTTAACGGATAAATAAAAAAATCAAACATTTATTACAGATGTAGCCAATTCCACTAAGTCAAAATATTTAAACAACGTGGACAGAAAAGTTTTGCCGCTACTTTGACTTAGGACAAGAAATAAAGAAAATGTGGAAAAATGAAACAAGTCACTACAATACCAATTATTGTGTCAGCCACGGCAGTTATACCCCCACACCTACACAAAAGTTTACACCAACTGGACATTTAAAAAGAATTTATTCATCAAAATGCAGAAAGCGGTTAAATTTGTACATGCCATATTGTCCGAAAATTCCTCAATGACAATGTTTTATAAAACCATTTTATGTTGTATATTTTGTAAAGATTAAGATTAGTTTTTGATTTGAATGTTATGTTGAATACTGTATAGATTTTAGATAACTGTTTTGAATATGAATGTTTTGTTATTATTATAGGCACATGTATTGCTTGACATAGTCCGCAATACATTGCATTTACTTGTACCGGTTTGTACCGAGATGTGGAAACATGTGAATAAAAAAAATAATAATAATAATAATAATAATAATAATAATAATAATAATAATAATAATAATATAATAATAATAATAATAATAATAATAATAAAAAATAATAATAATAATAATAATAATAATAATAATAATAATAGAAGAAGAAGAAGAAGAAGAAGAAGAAGAAGAAGAAGAAGAAGAAGAAGAAGAAGAAAAATAAATTTAATTTTATTGTTTAGATAAAAATATATATATAGTAGTTATAATGTGTTATTGAATTTCGATCATTGTTCATTATCTCCGCTCTTTTTAATTCACATATTGCTTATTTGGGAAACGTTTTATTTAAAAACTTTATATACGAAGAGGCTGATTTGTTTTAAGAGCTCATGGTACTAAGGCGTACAATCTAGGTGATCGTTTTCAGCATCAGTTGTGAATTACTACTTGTAGAAAATTATGTGAATCAAATGTTAATTTCATTTTACTTTTATTACAACTGCTATCATTGACCAATAATGTACTCACAGCGGGCTTAAGCTTAAAAATCTTATATTCATACTACCCAACTCATGGGAAATGAGAAGTGATTGGGTTTTTCCATGTGTTCTTTCAGTAATGACAGCTACATTGCGTCTTCTGTTCGGTTCATATCATGGATGTTGCAAGGAGGTGATTCCAATGTTATAAACATTTGATAAACCTTGTACTTTGGTAGGGATACCTACTTTGTTTGATAAACCTTGATTGTTGTTATGTTTTGGATGTGTATTTGGTTGTCGTGGAAAACCCCCAAGATGTCTGGCTTGAAATAGCAAATAAACTGAATTGCTATTATAAATGTGTTTTACGTTTGATTTATCGACTGAAGTTATTATATTCAATAGGTTTTTACAATTTTGGCGACCGTGACAGGACCCGTGAATAGAACAAGATGGATAAATTGATACGTTTATGAGCGCAAGTTCGTTATGCAGTGACGCGATCTTGAAGCCGAGCTGCAAGGTGGACGTGACCATTTTACTTTGGGTAAGCTTCTGTATCTGTTGGAAGACAAAGTTTTGACCCTTAAAGCAATAGTAGAGGAGCAAGAGGTATGATTTTATTTCCCGTGCATCTTTCGTGGAAGAGTTTTGCGGTAAGTTATTCTATTAGGTAGTAGGACTACAAGTTTTTTGCACTTTCCTTGCAGACCATGCTATGCTGCAGAGGGCGTCGGGGCGTCGCGACGCCCTTACACGTTTTTTAAGAGGGATGATTTTTTATCTCGTGTGCCTTTCGTGATAGAGTGTTGCGGTAAACTATATTTTGTTAAGTAAGAGCAAACAAATTTTTGCACCTATTTTGCAGGTCCTGGTATGCTTGAAAGGGCGTCGGGAGCGTCGCGACCCCCTATAACGTTTTTTAAGAGGAATTATTTTTTATCTCATGTGCCTTTGTGATAGAGTATTGCGGTAAACTGTATTCTATTAAGTAATGACATACAAGGTTTTTTCACCAACCTTGCAGGTCCTGGCACGCTTCAGAGGGCGTCGGGGGCGTCGCGACGCCCTAAAACGGTTTTCTGAAAAGAGGAATCAATTTTTATCTCGTGTACCTTTCGTGGTATAGTGTTGCGGTGAATTGTATTCTATTAAGAAATAGCAAACAAGTTTTAGCACCTACCTTGCAGGTCTTGGCACGCTTCAGAGGGCGTCGGGGGCGTCACGACGCCCTATAACGCTTTTTTAAAGTTTTTATTGCATGTGCCTTTTGTGATACAGTATTGTGGTGAATTGTATTCTATTAAGTAATAGCATACAAGTTTTTAGAACCTACCTTGCAGGTCCTGGTAGGCTTCAGAGGGCGTCGGGGGCGTCGCGACGCCCTTTAAACGTTGATAAAGATGCTTGATTTTTTTTCACGTGTGCCTTTCGTGATAGAGTATTGCGGTAAACTGTATTTCATTAAGTAATATCATTCAAGTCTTTTGAACCTACCTTGCAGGTCCTGGTACGATTCAGAGGGCGTCGGGGGCGTCGCGACGCCCTATAATGTTTTTTTTATAATAAAGATTATTTTTTTATCTCGTGTGCCTTTCTGATAGAGTATTGCGGTAAACTAATTCTATTAAGTAATAGCATACAAGTTTTTAGAACCTACCTTGCAGGTCCTGGTATGCTTGAAAGGGCGTCGGGGGCGTCGCGACGCCCTAAAACGGTTTTCTGAAAAGAGTAATGAATTTTTATCTCGTTTACCTTTCGTGCTAGAATGTTGCGGTGAATTGTATTCTATTAAGAAAAATACAAGTTTTTAGAACCTACCTTGCAGGTCTTGGCACGCTTCAGAGGGCGTCGGGGCGTCACGACCCCTTAAAACGTTGATAAAGATGCTTGATTTTTTATCTCGTGTACCTTTCGTGGGTAGAGTATTGCGGTAATCTGTATTCTATAAAGTAATAGTTTTTAAGTGTTTTTTATCACCTTCCTTGCTGGTCTTAGTTTGCTGCAAGGACTCTTAAAAATCACTCTTAAAAACGTTATAGGGCGACGCGACGCCCCCGACGCCCTCTGAAGCGTACCAGGACCTGCAAGGTAGATGCAAAAAACTTGAATGATATTACTTAATTGAATACAGTTTACCGCAATACTCTATCACGAAAGGTACACGTGATAAAAAAACATCACTCTAAAAAACGTTATAGGGCGTTGGCGACGCCCCCGACGCCCTCTGAATCGTACCCGGACCTGCAAGGTAGGTTCAAAAGACTTGAATGATATTACTTAAATGAATACAGTTTACCGCAATACTCTATCACGAAAGGCACACGTGATAAAAAATCAAGCATCTTTTTCAACGTTAAAGGGCGTCGCGACGCCCCCGACGCCCTCTGAAGCCTACCAGGACCTGCAAGGTAGGTTCTAAAAACTTGTATGCTATTACTTTATAGAATACAATTCACTGCAACACTCTAGCACGAAGGTACACGAGATAAAAATTCATTCCTCTTTTCAGAAACCGTTTTTTGGGCGTCGCGACGCCCCGACGCCCTCTGAAGCGTGCCAGGACCTGCAAGGTTGGTGAAAAAATCTTGTTTGTCATTACTTAATAGAATACAGTTTACCGCAATACTCTATCACGAAAGGCACATGAGATAAAAAATAATTCCTCTTAAAAAACGTTATAGGGCGTCGCGACGCTCCGACGCCCTTTCAAGAATACCAGGACCTGAAAAATAGGTGCAAAAAATTTGTTTGCTCTTAATTAATAAAATATAGTTTACCGCAACACTCTATCACGAAAGGCACACGAGACAAAAATCATCCTCTTAAAAACGTGTAAGGGCGTCGCGACGCCCCCGACGCCCTCTGCAGCATAGCATGGCCTGCAAGGAAAATGCAAAAAACTTGTATCCTACTACCTAATAGAATACAACTTACCGCAAAACTCTTCCACGAAAGATGCACGGGATACCTGTTGCCCCCCTACTACAATGGACGTGCAGATATAAGATCTTCTTCAAGAAGATGATGCGTCAAGTGACGACTTTGAAAAGGAATTTGAAGATGTGGAGGCACGCCGAGATAAATACCTCGAGTTGAAGTATAAGGTTGAGGCATGTAATAGGCCTACTGTGGTGAACCAATCCTCAGCGGGTCCTAGTCAGGCTGCTACTGGCCTAATACTGTTTGATAGAGGTGTACGGTGGACTGTCTTGCTGCTACTGGCCTAATACTGTTTGATAGAGGTGTACGGTGGACTGTCTTGCTGCTACTAACCGTAATACTGTTTGATAGAGGTGTACGGTGTCGACTGTTTGGCTGGTGGGAGAGACGTATTCGTATGGTGAAAGACCTTTTGCGAGGAGTATTGGAGCGTACCTCGTTAGAATATGAATAAATGTTAACAATTTTATGTGATTACGAAGCAGTAATCAATTTCAAGACCCATAACGTACATCACAGAAGATGGTCTAGACGTGATTCCGTTGAAACTTGTCATGTTTCTACAAGAGTTTGATAACGTTATGTTACCCGAAGTTGATCAATTGGATCGGAAAAGTTTTGAGAGAAGATTATACTTCTGTCAACGACTCGGGGACAATCTTAGAGAAAGTTTTCGTCGAAAATATCTTAGGATGTTGACGCAGAAGACAAGAACGAAATCAACCGATCATGCAATCTCTGTTGGTGATGTTGTTATAATAGGGGATAATGTAACGAAGCACATTGATTGGTCTATAGCACGAGTATTGGAAGAATTCAAGGGTCAAGATGGAAGTTGCAGAGTGGCTCGATTAAAGACAGCGACCATGTGAACTGATTCGTCCAATTCGAAGATTATATCTCTTGGAAACTTTACTTCAAAACTATTCTGTATTGTTGTTTGCGTCAAGGACACAAAGGTGGGAGTATGTTGCAAGGAGGTGATTCCAATGTTATAAACATTTGATAAACCTTGTACTTTGGTAGGGATACCTACTTTGTTTGATAAACCTTGATTGTTGTTATGTTTTGGATGTGTATTTGGTTGTCGTGGAAAACCCCCAAGATGTCTGGCTTGAAATAGCAAATAACTGACTTGCTATTATAAAAGTGTTTTACGTTTGATTTATCGACTGTCGTTATTATATTCAAAGGGTTTTTACAATGGATGTCAACAGTCACAACAAATAGCAGTTTAATGAAGATTTATCTTATGTCTCGGTAGCTCAATTGGTAGAGCTATGGCGCGTTAATCCAGAGGTTCTGGGTTTGATCCCCAGTCGGGGCATACTTTTATTACAACTGCAATCATTGACTTATTATTATTATTATTATTATTATTATTATTATTATTATTATTATTATTATTATTATTATTATTATTATTATTATTATTATTATATTTATTATTATTATTATTATTATTATTGTTATTATTATTATTTTATTAGATGTATTTCATACGGACTTACGTCAAGTACTTCCATGTGTATCTATATTACATACCTACATTATTACTTTGTCTTAACTCTAACTAAAATAAGTCATTAATAATATAGTTTGTAGATGATGTTTTCTTTCTGCTGTGTACGGTCGTGGCCGATTTCTCGTCGCCATCCTAGCATTTGCTCTTCGGACTATGGGAAACCACGAAACATGTCGGATGGAAGCTGTCTCGGAATCTCGAAGGTATCTTCTTGGTTTAGAATTTAACGAACTATTCTACCCGTGTTGAGTTTACTGCCTTTTCAGTCTCGATGTAAACGTATTGGGTGGAAGATCTATTTTAATGCTTCATGAGCTCTTCGTATGATGCCACTTAGCCGTATCACGTATGGGATTGTATTTACCTTTTTCTGTTTTCCACCTCTCTGATCTTAATTTCAAGTTCACTATACTTTGTCAATTTTTTTCTTCCATGTAGTCTCTACGTTTTATGGCACATCGGACGCACGTCAATAAGGGTGTTTTCCTTGTTTCTTCTTGTCAATTATAATTATATCCGGCTGTTGTGATGTATAGTTTGGTCTGTTAATAACTGTGCGGTCGTAATATAATTTTTGAAATCTTTGCTATCTAGTACATTCTCCGTTTGTATTTGTAGAAGGTGGTGGTGTTTATCAATAAGATTGTACTGATGCTTGTTTTTGGTGAATAATGTTAGCTACTTGGTTATGTCTGTAATGTAAATCCGTGTGACATAGTGCTGGCACCCGATATGAATGTGTTCGATTGTTTCCCCCTTACATACATTTTCTACATGGAGCTTACTGTCGCATCTTGTATAATTATTTTTTTATAATTTTTCGTTGCAATCACTCTGGTCTTGAAAGCAGCATACCAAACCTTCCTGTTTCTCCAAATAGTTGCCCGTTGTTTTAACCACCTATTTGATTGCTTTACTATCATACGTGACCTTTAGTAGTTCATCATAATGTCTCTTGTGTATGGGGGTCTTTTCTGAGAGACGTAACTCTTTTGAAGCGTCAGATTATGAGTTTTTTTGTTGGTTTTCCCTTGTAGATTGACATTTTCGTTTGCTAGATTGAGTAAGGAGTTAACGATTTGTCAGCTAGCACCACCGCCCTAAGCAGTGTTGATTGGTTGCTTCTTTGTAAACAAATATTTTCTTAAAATGTCTAGTTGTTATAATTAAATTGTTAGATCAAATCAGACCTTGTCCTCCCTTGGTTCTCTTGGACAGTGTCAATCTCCTATTGCTGATTGTAGGATGATGCATTCTGTGTTTTAGTAAGTGTAGTACGAGTTAATATTTCCAGCGCGTGGATGTCTGTCTGTGTCCATCTATTATTCGACTGAATTATGTCAGTACTGGTATAGCATATGTAAATTTATTGCTGTGATCTTGCTTTTCCGTTTAGTTGCATCTTGAGGATAGATTTTATCGCTCTTGTATGTATCTATCATTTTTCTTTCATTACTTTTGATGTTCAATTCTGGCAGCTTTGTGAGAATCCTAAATATTTGTATACTTCGTTATCACCATTACTCCAATCCTATTACATCATCTAGCTGGACTTCTGCTGCCTGCGTAACTTACCCTTTTCGATATTAGCGTCTTACACTTGTCTACTCCTAACTCCATGCAGATATCTTACTAAATTCAAATGTAGTATTGATTAAACTGTTTATTGAAAAAATTTTGATGCATATAACTTTAGATCATCCATGAAGATAGGGTGGAGAAATTGTGTTACATCCCATATTATTGTCCTTAATTTTAAATCCATATGTTGATTCGTTAAGCATAGGCGACAGTGCGTTTAATGAAAGACAAACCATAATGCTCTGATGAGTCCACCTGGAAAATGCCACGTTTAATTTGGATTGGATCTGTAGTTATCTGCTGGGTTTTTCATATTTAGTTTTTAGTGTTGTTCTCCATGTCTTCGATTACTGTCCTTCGAAAGTTTTACAATTACTGGGTTGATTTAATACATTTGTAAAATCTGAATAAGCCATGTGTCGTGGTGTTGAGTCCTAAGCTTTCTGTAGTCATGTAGTTTACGTGAATATTCCTTTTCTATTTGTGTTGCCTGGTTCATTACAGTAGAGTCGATAATGAGTTGTTCTTTACATCCCTGCGAAGTTCTTACAGCATCCTTTTTTGTTCCTCGGCCATGATATTGTATTTTGCGCAATGCTTATATACTTATTTGTTATGCATGACGTCCCAATATTTTTATATAATTTGGTAGACATGTCATTGGCCGATATTTGCTTCGTTCTTCGTGTCATTATCTTTCGGTTTGAGACAAGGTTACTCCTTCAGTAAAGATTCGGGTATTTCTTTAACTCCATTTATAAACTCGTTGAGACATTTTCTAATTTGATTGTGAGTAGTATTGAATTTCTTATACCAATTTTTTTTAATATTATCCTTACCAGGTGCTTTCCAGCTATGTGTAGCACTGATTGTCGACTTTAATTCATCAATAGTTATACCTTCGAATCTCATCTCATTAACATCGCTCATCCAAGCTATTTCGTCCTTGAGTCCCATTGTGGCATCCTGGTTGTGTTCTACCGGGTTACCCCATTTCCTGCTTAAAACTCTTCTTTCTCCGTCTTATTGGGTGTTTCCTTTCACTGTTTTTTCTTTGTACTAGATAGTTTTTTTGGTAAATCTGTTTTTCCTTTTCTTTGAACAGTCGGTTTTTTGTTGTTTTTCTAATTGCTACATTCTCTATTTCTTTTTAATCTCTTAGCAAGAGCACTTACTTTTTGTTTAGTGTATCCAATATTTCGTGAATGAATTTGTTCAGTGGTTTCATGTTTTGTGTGGAAACCTTGATTTTTTCAAATATATTTTAGCTTAGAGTACCACATTTTTAGATCGATTACCCATTCGCAATTGTTCCAATCTACCGATATCTTTCCCAAACTCATCGATTCTCAATTAGTCGCTGTTTCCATTTCGATTTTTCTTCTCTTGTTTTGTCTTTGAAGAGGTCAGATTTTTACCTTTAAGCCCAAGTGTCTAATCAGCTGCTACAGCGGCACAGTAAAATTGCGATGAAACGTCCCTGCAAATGCTAGTTCTTCTTGTGTGTATGCTGATAAATTGTGTGTTCTTTATGTGTACCGCTGTCCTTCATTTCCTTTGAAAGCTTGGTTTAGGTATGTATGGTCCTGTTTGTTTGGTTCTACGTGCCCAAACTCCTGACATGGCCTGTTGCACATGCTAAATCCTAGGATGTTCTTTAGATGGATATTTCAGCTGTATTTTTCTAATGCGGTTTATTCATATCTACCTCTTTGTGTTTCATCGTCTAGTCGTTCTGGTGTCTTGATCTTCTTGAATGGTTTGGCATTTCTAGTGGTTCTGGACGTTCTGGTAGGTTCTGGTTGTTCCTGGTATGTCTGGACGTTCTGGTTGGAGCTGGGAATTTCTGGTTAACTGGTAGATTCTGAAAGTTGTAGGCAGGTATGGCATGACAGGTACTTCCTGGAGTTCTAGTAGTTCTGGTATCAACTGGTCTTCTTCTTCGCTGTCCTCTGTCGATGTACGCCCGTTATCATCTGATGTGCTGGATTTCGTCTTTCACTTCGCTCTTATTCTAGTTATATGTTTCTGGTAACATTTTATTTTAACTATCATTCTTCTTTGTCGGCTATTCTCTGCGCACTTCTTTCTAAACAATGATATTCACGTATAAACTATCCTATTGAGCTCTTGTCGATAACCTATTAAAACAGTCTCTAATAACGTTACCTATAAAAGCTACGCATCACACACATGTTCATATCTTCTGTCCATTTGATGCGCTGCCTCATTTTTCCAGCTTTGTGGTCTGAAGTGAATTCACCGCAGAAACTTCCATTGCTGTTTATTCCCTACTTAACTTGTTCTAGATTAAATATTCTACTATCTGTCAAGTCACATATTATTTGTTATTGTTTATAAGTCAATGCACTTAAAAAGACTTAAAAACACTTTCTCATGATTTCTATCAATTTCCGGGCGGTGATGAGGTTCTTCGCTGCTATTATTATTATTTTTTGGATTGTATTTCATACAAACTCGGTTCAAAACCGGAGCTACCCGTTGTACGGACTTACGTTCAAGTACTTCCATGTGTACCTATTACATTACATTGTACTTTTGCTTAACTCTATCTAAAATATGTCATTTATAAATTGTAAATATTGTTTGTAGATGATGTTTTCTTCTGCTGTGTACGGTCGTGCCGATTTCTCGTCGCAGCCTAGCATTTGCTCTTCGGACCTATGAAACCACGAAAACCATGTTCAGGATGAAGCTGTCTCGAAATCTCGATTATCATTCTGTTTAGAAATTTACGACTTATTCTACACGTGTTGAGTATTACTGCCTTTTTGAGTCTCGATGTATACTTGGTTGAAGATCTAGTTGTTTAATGCTTTCATGTACTCTCGGTATGATGCCGTTGGCTGATATAATGAATGGGATTGTAGTTACCTTTTTCTGTTTCACATCTTCTTTGATCTCAATTGCAAGTTCCTATACTTGTCATTTTTTTCTTCCACGTGGTCTCGACGTTAATGGCAACATTGGGATAGCAACGTCGATAAGGTAGTTTCTTTGTTTCTTCTTGTCATTTTCTTAAATCCGGTCTGTTGTGATGTAGTCGTTTGGTCTGTATAACTGTGCGGTTTCGTAATATAATTTTGTAATCTTTATCTATCTAGTACTTTTTCTCTGTTTGTCTTTGTAGTAAGGTGTGTGTTGTCAATGAGGGTTTGTACTTGATTGCTAGTTTTTGATGAATAATGTTTGCTACTTGGTTATGTCTGGATAGGTTAATCTGTTTGACATAGTGACTTGCACCGGATATGATGTGTTCGATGTTTTACCCTTTGCATTACATTTTCTACATTGTCGTTACTGTCGCATCTTGTATTATGTATTTTTTATAATTGTTCGTCGCAATCACTCTGTCTTGAATCGCCTCATAAAACTTCTGTTTCTCCAATAGTTCCCCGTTGTTTAACCACATATTTTATGCTTTTATATCTACGTTGACCTTTGTGTAGTTCATCATAAGTCTCTGTGTAGGGTCCTTTTCTGAGGACGTAACGCTTTTGAGCGTCAGTTATGAGTTTTCCTGTAGATTGACATTTCGTTTGGCTAATTGATGGAGTTTAATGATTTGTCAGCTAGCACCACAGCCTATGCAGTGTGGATTGGTTGCTCTTTGTAAAAAAGTATTTTTCTTAAATGTTCTATTTTTTTTATAATATAAGTTTTCAGATCAATTAGGCCCCGTCCTCCTTTTTCTCTTGGAAGTGTCAATCGCTCTATTGCTGATTTAGGGATGATTGTACTTCTGTGATTTGGTAAGTGTAGTACGAGTTATATTTCCAACGAGTGGAGTGTCTGTCTGCGTCCATTTAATGATTCCGAATGAATATGTCAGTACTGCAGCATATGTATTTATTGCTGTGATCTTGTTTTTTACGTTTAGTTGCGTCTTGAGGATAGACTTTAGTCGTTTTCTTGTAATGTATCTATCAATTTTGCTTTCATAGCTTATGTGTCAATTCATGGCAGCTTGTGAAAGAATCCTAAAATATTTTGTATACATCGTTATCTCCATTATTCCCAATCCTATTTCCATCATCTAGCTGTAACTCTTCTGCTTGTGTAACCTTAACCCTTTTCGATATGTTAGCGTCTTACATTGTCTACCTCCCAAACTCCATGCGATATCTTGACTAATTCTAATGTTGTATTGACTAGACTGTTTAGTTGAGCAATTTGATGCATACAACTTTAGGTCATCCATGTAATACGGTGGGAAATTGTGTGGACATACCACATTATTGTTTCTTAATTTTAAATCCGTATGGTTGATTCGTTTAAGTCATATGCAACGTGGGTTTAATGACACAAACCATAATGCCTTAATGAGTCACCTTAGAAAATGCCACGTTTAATTTGTATTGGATCGTAGTTATCTGCTGGTTTTTTCATATGTAGTTTTTAGTGTTGTTCTCCATGGTCTCCATTACTGGTCTTCAAAAAGTTTACAATTACTGGGTGATTTTATATATTTGTAAATCTGAATAGCCATGTGTTGTGGTGTTGAAGTCAAAGGCTTTCTTGTAGTCAATGTAGTTTACGTGAATATTCCTTTTTCTTATTGTGTGCCTGAGTCATTACAGTAGAGTCAATAATAAGGTTTTCTTGTACATCCTGTGAGTTCTACAGCATCCTTTTTGTTCCTCGGCCATGAAGGTGTTCTTCGCAATGATTATATACTTTATTTGTTATGCATGCTGTCAATATTTTATATATAGTTGTAGACATGTAATTTGGCCGATATTTACTTGGGTTTCTTCGTGTCGATTGTCCTTTGGTTTGAGAAAGTTACTCTTCAATAAAGAATTCGGGTATTTCGTAAGTAACTCCATTTATAAACTCGTTGAGACATTTTCTAATTTGATTGTGAGTAGTTTGAATTTTTATACCAAAAATTTGAATATTATCATTACTGGTGCTTTCCCAGCTATGTGTAGGTCACTGTTGTCGACTTTAATTCATCAATAGTTATACCTTCGAATCTCATTCATTAATATCGCTCATCCTAGCTATTTATCTTGAATCCATTGTGCATTCTGGTTGTGTGGCTAGCCGGGTTACACCCCATATTCCTTGTCCTAAACTCTTCTATCTCTGTCTTAGTTGGATCCTTTCCCTATTATTTTCTTCAGTACGATATAGTGTTGGTAAACTGTGTTTTTCCTTTTTCTTTAAACATTCCGGTTTTGTTCTTTTCTAATACTACATTTTTTTATATCTTTTTTAACCTCTTAGCTAGAGCACTTACTTTTGTTTAAGTGTCCAAATATCGTGAATGAAATTCGTTTAAGTTGGTTCATGCTTTGCGTGAACTTGAATCTTTCAAATATATTTTGGCGTACTTATCACATTTTTAGATCGTTATCCCCATTCGGTATTGGTTTCAGTCGACCGATATCTCTCCTAAGCTCACGATTCTCCCAACTAGTCGCTTTTCCCATTTCGTACTTTTCTTCTCCTGTTTTGGGGGGTCTTTGGAAGAATGTTGCAGATTTTTACCTTTAAGCCCAAATATCTAACCACTGCTACAGCGGCCAATAAATTGCCGCATGAATCGTCTGCAAATGATAGTTCGTCTTGTGTGTAATTCTGAATAATATGTGTGTTCGTTATGTGTACCGCTTGTCCTTCTTTCCTTTGAATGCTTGGGTTTAGGTATGTATGGTCTTCTTTTTGGTTGTATGTGCGCAAACTCTGACCATGGCGGTTGTAAGATGCTTAAGCTAGGATGTTCTTTAGATTGATCATGTCAGGTGTATTTTCCTATTGCGTTATGCATATCTACCTCGTGTGGTTTTGATCGTCTAGTTTGTTCTGGGTATATTTATTTCCTGGTTGGTTTGGTAAGTTCTAGTGTTTCTGACGTTCTGGTAGGCCATGCACGTTCTGGTAGGGTCTTGATGTTCTGGTAGGCCCTGGACTTCTGGTAAATCTGGATGTTCTGGGTTGGTCTGACGTTCGATAGGTCTGGACTTCTGGTTTGGTCTGGAAGTTCTGTGTGGTCTGGTATTTAAAGTTCTTGCAGTATTGCGCAAATACCGGTATTCTGGTAGTTCTAGTAGCTCTGGTATGAAGTGGTCCCTTCTTCTTCGCTGTCCTCTGCTGTGTATTGCCGTTTTATCATCTTTGATGCGCTTGTAGTTCCGTTCTTCACACTTCGCGTTTTATTCTATTTACTATGTTTACTGGTAAGCATTTTAATTTTTAACTATAATTCTTCTTTGTCAGCTATTCCTGTTCACTTACTTCTAAAAATGGATATTCACGAACAAACTCCTATGGAGCTCTTGTCGATAACCATTAAAACAGTCCTCTAATAACGTTACCCTATAATAGCTACGCATCACACACAATGTTCATGATCTTCTGTCCATTTGATGCGCATTGTCGCATTTTTCCAGCTTTGGTGGTCTGTAATGATTCAATGTTACAGAAACATCCATCGTCCCTGTTATTCCCTATTTTCCTTGTTCTAGATAATTTATTCTACACTGTCAGTCCTATTATTTGTTATTGTTTATAGTCAATGCACTTAACAAGAATGAAAACACTTTTCTCATATGATTCTTCAATTTCAGGGCGGTGATGAGGTTATTCGCTTCTCCAAACTCCTTGCGTTTCGTTTTGATAAATCTTTTCTTATTTAAGATTAAAGACTTTCAATCTTCTCATTCTGCAAAATAATTAACGGTGCTTTACGTAAATGCTAAATTTTACTATTTTAGATATTTACCTTGCTGAAGTTACAAATAATTTCTCTAAATGAATATATGCCTACCCTAACTGTCAAAATTACAAAATTCAACGGTTTTTCAATGCAATTTATAGCCTGGTCTAATTCAATCATATATAACTTACAAAATTGGTATAAATATAAAAACTGAATACTTCCCTTCAATGTCACTTGTAGTACGTCACTAGTAGATCAGGATGCAGTCAAAATTTGAGATGGAAATGCTTGTATTTTCAGCGGCAATAGAAATTTAACCCAGCAACTTATCTCGAACTTGACTAGCTTGTAACCCCAACAATGTTGGGGTTATATATATTATTATTATTATTATTATTATTATTATTATTATTATTATTATTATTATTATTATTATTATTATTATTATTATTATTATTATCATTATTATTAATTATTATTAATATTATTATTATTATTAATTTTATTGATGTATTTCTACAAACTCGTTAAAACCGGAGCCAAACATGTTTTACTGACTTACGTCAAGTACTTCCATGTGTACCTATTCTAACATTATTACTTTGGTCTTAATCTAACTAAAATACGTCATTTATATATTGTTTGTTGATGATGTTGTCTTTCTGCTGTGTCGGTCCGTGGCCGATTTCTCGTCGCCATCCTAGCATTTGCTCTTCGGACTATGGGAACCACCGAAAACATGTCAGATGGAAGCTGTCCTCGGAATCTCCGAAGTATCATTCTTAGTTTAGAAATTACGAACTAGTCTCACGTGTTGAGTATTACTGCCTTTTGAGTCTCGATGTATACATTGGGTTGAAGATCTATTGTTTAATGCTTTCAATGTAGCTTCTCGTATTATGCCGTTGGCTGATATAAATGAATGGGATTGTATTTACCTTTTTTCTGTTTTCACATCTTCTTGGATCTCAATTGCAAGTTCCCTATACTTGTCAATTTTTTTCTTCCACGTGGGTTCTCGAACTTTTATGGCCATTGGGGATAGCAACGTCGATAAGGGTAGTTTCTTGTTTCTTCTTGTCAATTATTATTAATCCGGTCTGTTGTGATGTATCGTTGGTCTGTTATAACTGTGCGGTCGTAATATAACTTGAAATCTTACTATCTAGTACTTCTCTGGTTTTTGTATTTGTAGTAAGGTGTGTGTGTGGCAATGAGGTTGTACTTTATTGCTAGTTTTTGATGAATAATGTTAGCTACTTGGTTATGTCTGTAGAGGTAATCTGTGTGAATTGTGACTGGCACCCGGATATGATGTGTTCGATTGTTTCCCCCCTCACACTACATTTCAAACATTGATCGTTTACTTTTCGCATCTTGTATTATGTATTTTTTATAATTGTTTGTCCCCATAACTCTGTCTTGAATAGCCATCATAAAACCTTCTTTTTTTCCAAATAGTTCCCCGTTGTTTAACCACCTATTTGATGCTGTAATATCTACGTGATCTTTGTGTAGTTCATCATAATGTCTCTTGTGTAGGGTCTTTTCTGAGAGACATAACTCTTTTGCAGCGTCAGTTATGAGGTTCCCTTGTAGATTAACATTTTCGTTTGCTAGATTGAGTGGAGTTAATAATTTGTCAGCTAGCACCACAGCCCTATGTAGTGTGGATTGGTTGCTCTTTGTAAAAAATAATTTTCTTAAAATGTCTATTTGTTGGATGAGCGTAGCGATCGTAGCGAGCGAAGCGACGATTCCATTTCACTACACTGGAGAAAAAAATCCGGAAAGTTTTTTTTTTTCTTTCTGTTTTTTTTGTGTGTTTGTTAACACGATTCCGGCTAAACCGATACTCCGATTGCAATGAAATTTTATGGAGACCTTCAAAATCTCTGAACTTAGAACTGCCACGTTTTTGAGCGCAATCGGGAAATTTTTTCACAAAAAAAAACGAAATTTTTACGATTTTTTTCGATTAAAAAAAAAAAATTTCGACTTAAAAACACCTACATGATTTATCCGATTGTAATGTTTTTTTCACAGAACCTTAATTTTTATGAATTAAGATATTGGGTGTGAAATTTGAGCGTAATCGAAAATTATTTCTCATGAAAACAAAATTTTATGTTTTTTTTCTTTTTAAAAAACAATTCTTGACTTATAACACCTACATGCTTTATCCATTGTAACGATTTTTTTACAGAACCTTAATTTATGAATTAATATATTCGTGTTAAATTTGAGCGCAATCGAATAAATTTTTTTTATGCAAATTGCAAATTTTACGATTTTTTTTTTTAATACGATTAATTAAAAACAATTAAGTTAATTTTTTATTTTATTTAATTTATTATAAAAAAATTTAAATTAATTTTTATATAATTTAATTTAATAAAAAAATCTTCGATTAGTAATGGATTTTTTCACAGAATAACAGAAAATCCGCGTAACACATGGCATCTCAATGCACCAATACGCTCATCCAACAATGCGGCGGACTAGCGTTTCCTAAATTTTAAATATAAGTTGGTTTAGATCAATAGGCCCCGTCTCCTTTTTTCTGGAAGTGCACTCTTCCATTTCTGATTTAGGATTATGTATTCTGGTTTGGTAAGTGTAGTACGAGTTAATATTTTTAACGCGAGGGTGTCAGTCTGCTCCATTAATGATTCCGAATGAATATGTCAGTACTGGTAAAGCATATTTTTTTATTTTCGGTGATCTTGTTTTACCGTTCGTGGTCTTTAGGATAGACTTTAGTTTGGGTTTCTTGTATGTATCTATCAAAATTTGCTTACATTACTTTTATTTTCAATTCTGGCAAGCTTGAAGAACCTAAAATTGTATACATCGTATCATCCATAATCCAATCCTATTTTTATCATTAGCTGGAAACTTCTTTGCTTGGTAACCTTACCCGGTTCGATATGTAGCGTCTTACATTTGTTACTCCAAATCCATACAGATATCTTTGGACTAAATTCAATGTTGTATGACTAAACTGTTTAGTTGAGCAAAAGTTTGATGGCATACAAACTTTAGATCATCCTTGTAGAATAGTTTAGAAATTGTGTGACATACCATATTATTGTCCTTAATTTAAATCCGTATGTTGATTCATTAAGCATAATGTGACAGTGGGTTTAGTGACAGACAAAACCATAATGCACTTAATGAGTCACCTTGGAAAATGCCACGTTTAATTTGGATTGGATCTGAAGTTATCTGCTGGTTTTTCATATTTAGTTTTAGTGTTGTTCTCCATGTCTTCATTATTGTCTTCAAAAAGTTTACAATTACTGGGTTAATTTTATATATTTGTAAAATCTGAATAAGCCATGTGTGTGGTGTTGAGTCATAAGCTTTCTTGTAGTCAATGTAGTTACGTGAATATTCCTTTTCTTATTGTGTGCCTGATTCATTACAGAAGAGTCGATAATGAGTTGTTCTTAACATCCCTGTGAGTTCTTACAGCATCCTTTTTGTTCCTCGGCCATGATATTGTGTTCTTCGTAATGATTTTATACTTTATTTGTTACGCATGAAGTCAATATTTTATATATAGTTGGTAGACATGTAATTAACCGATATTTACTTGGGTTCTTCGTATCATTATCCTTCGGTTTGAGAAAGGTTACTCCTTCAGTAAAGAATTCGGGTATTTCTTTAACTCCATTTATAAACTCGTTGAGACATTTTCTAATTTGATTGTGAGTAGTATTGAATTTCTTATACCAAAAATTTTGTATATTGTCATTACCTGGTGCTTTCCAGCTATGTGTAGCACTGATTGTCGACTTTAATTCATCAATAGCTATACCTTCGAATCTCATCTCATTAAATCGCTCATCCTAGCTATTTCGTCTTGAATCCATTGTGCATCCTGGTTGTGTGCTGCCGTGTTACCCCATATTCCTGTCCTAAACTCTTCTATCTCTGTCTTAGTTGGTGTTCCATTTCCTATTATTTCTTCGGTACTTGATAGTTTTTGGTATAACTGTTTTTCATTTTTTTAAATTATTATTATTATTATTATTATTATTATTTTATTATTATTATTATTATTATTATTATTATTTATTTATACAAACTGGGTTTAAACCCGGGGAGTAACATTTTGGGAGGGGATTTACGTCAAGTATTTTCCAGGTGTACTATTTTCCCTCCTACATTATTATTTTGTCTAACTCTATAACTAAAATAAGTCTTTAAAAATTTATATTTTGTGGGATGGGGTTTTTCTTCTTTTGGGGCCCGGTCCGGGGCCGATTTCTCGTCCCCAATCCTGGGCTTTTTGCTCTTCGGACTAGGGGAAAACCCAGGGAAAAACCATGTCAGGATGGAAGCTTTTTGGGAATCTCGAATATCATTTTTATTTTTAAAAAAATTTACGAACTATTCTAACGTGTTGAGTTTTACTCCCATTTAAAGTCTCGATGTAAACATTGGGGGGGAAGATCAGGTTTAATGTTTTCATGTAGTTTTCCTTCGGTAGGGATGCCATTACCCGATATCACTTAGGGGATTGTATTTCCCTTTTTCTTTTTTTCCACATTTTCTTAAATTCTAAATTGCAAGTTAAATTATATTTGGGTAATTTTTTTCTTCCAGTGGGTCTCGACGTTAGGGGCACATGGGGACAGCAACGTCAATAAGGTATTTTCTTGTTTCTTCGTCAATTATAATTAAATCCGGTCTTTTTGTGGGGTTATAGTTTGGTCTGTTATAAATTTGTGCGGTCGTAAATAATTTGAAATCTTTGTTTAACTAGTACTTTTCCAAATTTATTATTTTTATTTTTATTATATTATTATTATTATTATTATTTTTATTATTTTTTTATTTTTGAAGGGATTAAAAGACTTTCGCGGACCTTTAAATTTTAAAATTTAGAGGGTTTTTCGGGACATTTTTACCGCGTTTTTAAAGAGTGAAAATAAACAACCTGTTTTTTTGCGGCTTGACTTTTTGGGCCAGCCTCCCTTGGGGAGGCATTTTCCAAAGACGAAGAGATTCCTGCTTTGCTCCGGGGTTTGAGCCCTCGTTTTCACCCCATGTGTCCCTGGGTGGAAGATGAATTCCCACATTCCCTGTTGTGGTGTGGGGTGGAGGGGGGGGGGAGGGGGGCCCCAACGATGGTTGTCTGTCCGTTTCTGGTTGCGTTTTACTATTTCACTTTTCGTACGTTCCAGTGTCGGCCCCCAAGATGGACTTAATTTAAACCATCTCCCCCTTTGAAATTATTGTTTTTTTTTCGGTTTTAAACCCCCCTCCCTGAGTACTGGGCAAAAAGTTGGTATTGGATTTGAGGACTGTGTGTTATAAAAGGAATTTGGGGGGTCCGGGGTTTTAAAATATTTTTTCCTGGGGGTTTAGCCAGCGCAGAGTTGTTTGAGTCCCCTTTTTCTGAGTGGACCAGTTTTCGATAATTCTTTTTTAATTGTTGGGCCCCGTCTGTCCGTTTACATTTTTCCCACACTCACGGGGAAAATTCGACACCCCCGAGACCTTTAGAGGAAAGGGTTTTTGGGGACGGAGTTTAGGGGTTTGTTTTGGAGTTTTTTATGTGTGGAAAAAACAGGGTGTATGTCATGTTCTTTAGTATACGCGCTATCTTGGGCGGTGCCCCGGATGAACATAGGGAAGAAAAGGGCTTTTTTTTTTACATTGTCAGTTGTTTTATCTTTCTCTACAGGTTTTTGAGATAAAATTTGTTTTTTGGGAATGCTCTTTTTATGGCAAGGGGATTGTATCCATTCTGAAACTAAAGCGGTTTTTGAGAGTTTTTTTTTCGTTTAAAAAGCTTTTTATCGGAAAAAACCCCCAATTCCCCTATTTATAAGGGTTTTAAATTAACTGCTCGTTTTTGATTGGATGGGGTGTGATTGAGCGTGAAAGGTACGTTTAGGGGTGCGTGTCTTTCCTGTATACACTGGGGCCTAGTTTTCCATTTTAGTTTTGTTACCAGTACGCCTAGGAAAGGAAAGACTATTTTTTTTTCCTTCTCGTTGGGATAGTAAATTGAATGTTTTATTGTTTACTGTTGGGGTTTAAAATTTTAAATCTTTGGGCTTTTCCATTTTAGTTAAAAAAAATTTTTTTTTTTTAATTTTTGATATTTCGATTTTTTAATTTTTTAATTTTTTTGAAAAAAGATTCTGTAAAAAAAAATCGAAATATCACTTAAAATAAATATTTGTAAACAACAGTGAAAAAGTCCAATGTTTTATATTTTAAACTTTAAATCCCTGTTATATATTTTCATTTTTAAAAAAGCCCAGTATGGAACTTTTGAGGTGTTGGGGGAAACGTGTTAGCCCCCGGGTCGCCATGAGCCCAAAAACGGCATAAATATTTAAAACATACGAAGCCTTTTAATTTTGGGTTTTTAAAGGGGGAGGGGTTTCTAGATTTTTTTTAAAAATCCCCTGATGAAAAATGTTGGCTACAACAGGTGAAATGGGGGGAACCCATAGCACCCCCTTCTTTTTGTTCATAAAACTCTCCTTTCCAAAAAAAAAAATGTTGATTAAGACAATGTTCAGGGTTTGCTGCCCAGATGTTCTGGGACCCAAAAATTTTATTACCCCTTTTCCCCCCTTGGTTTTGGAGATGGGGCCCGTTTTGGGAAACAAGGGGACGATGTTTTAAAACTAAAACCCTTATTTTCCCCCTCTTCTACTCGTAGAGTGTCTAGGATCTCCACGAAAGTGATGAGTCTTTAACGAAAGAAGCCGAAAAGTCGGGGCCCTTTTTAGGCCCTTTTTAAATGTTTTTCCCCGATGTTTTGCTAAAAGGGGGGTGGGCGAGTTTACTGCACTGGGCTATCGGTTTTGCAAGGGGATGCCTGGCTTTTTGAATCTTTGGTAGGGCCGTACCCTTTAGGAGCTTTTGGGTCATGGTTTGTTTTGGATTTCTTTACTTGGGTCAGTGGAGTGCTTTTAAATTGATTAACTGTTTTTCGTGGATTTACTTTAATAGGATTTTTTGACACTTTCTGTAAGGGGGTTCAAGTAGCTCGTGCATTTTTGTATTTTATTTAGATGATTATGACAACAGTGGCGGATCCCTTTTCACCTTTTGGGAAATTTAAAAAATCGGTTTACCTTTGAGGGTTCCCCGAGTGCTGTACGTTCTTCCCCCGAGACGTTAATCTTCGGCGGTCTAGATTTGAAACCGGCCACATCCTGGGGTATCCCCTTCCCCCCCCCTTGGGGGATCATCAATACAGTAATTTTCGGGTTCGGGGCCCAAATTAAATATACTTCCCGAAAGGGTATTTTTTTTGGCCGCGATTTCGAAAATTTTTAAACCTTTTGATAATTTCAATGTAAACAGCATCACTTTAGGGGGGTACCCTTTAAATATTTTTGACTACATTAAAAAGGGAAGGAAATTTAAATCTGCGTTTGTTCTGTTGCACTGTGTTTTTACCAAAATTTTTGAGTTGAGAGGACGCAAAAATTCTTTTGTGGGTTTATGACGTTTCCCGTTGTGTGGGAAATTTTCTTTGTTTTGAGAGAGTCTGTCAATTTTGTCGAAATCTTTCCCCAACAAGTTGGGGGTTTAAAAAACAAAGAAAGGGCAAGTAGCTCCCGAGCCTTTTTGTCAAGTCCCCATTCACCCCGATTATTCACTGCGAATTAGACTTCGAAAAGCACGTTTTTAAAAAAGTTAGAAGTCGCGGCGACACCCCCGAGGGGTGGGTTTTTTTTAGCAAAAAGTAGGAATCACGTCGGGGTCTCTGCACCTGCGAGAAAAAGGCTAGGGTTTTTTGTTTTGGAAAAGGAGAGTTTTATAAACAAAAAGAAGGGGCTGCTATGGGTTTCCCCCATTTTACCCCTTTTTTAGCTAACATTTTTTCATGCAGTATTTTGAAAAAAAAGTCTAGAATCAGCTCCCCTTAAAAACCAAATTAGGGTTCGCTATTGGGGGAAATTTTTGCCGTTTGGTTTTTCATGGGAAAGGGAGCTAACACTTTCCCCCAAAACCTCAACAGTATCAAAAAAAAGCATTTAATTTTCTACGAACGAGGAAAAAAAACAATAGTTAAAATTTCCCAGAGTACTGGTAACAAAAAAAATAATGGAAAAAAATAGGCCACCGGGGTTTTAAAGGGAAAAACACGCACACTAATCAGTACCTGGAAAGCTCAATCCACCCACCAAACCAATTTAAAAAAAAGAGCAAATTATTTAATACCCTTATAAAATAGGGCAGTGCGTATTTCCGAAAAACAAAACCCTTTTTAAACGAAAAGAAAAAATCTCACAACAGGGTTTAGTTTCAGAATGGAACAATCCCAAAGCCAAAAAAGAAGAGCATTCAAAAAACAAAAATGTATTCAAAAACCTGTAAGAAAGATAAAACAATGGGCAATGAAAAAAAAAAAGCTTACTTCCATATGTTCCCCAGGTCCCCACAAGATAGCGCGTATACTAAAGAAGCATGACTTTCACCCTGTTTATCCACACATTAAAAAAAATCCAAGCCCTCATAAACTCAGTCAAAGACCAATTCCCCCTAATGGTTCGGGAGGGGTACGAAAATTTTCCCCGTGAGGGTGGGGAAAGGGTACATCGGGCGCGGGCGAACAATTAGAAAAAGAATTAACGAAAAACATGGCCCACTGCAGGAAAAGGGGACTCAAAAAAACTTTTGCGCTGGTAAAACCCCCGCCCAAGGGGAAATTTCCCAAAACCCCGGACACAAATTCAGTTTGATAACACACGAGTCCTCAACCCAATACCAACTTTTTGCCGAGATCCCTCAGGGGGCGGTTTTGGAAAAACCGAAAAAAAAAAAAGCCCAATTTAATTTTAATGGAAAGGGATGGATTCAAAAATTTAAGGGCCATCTTGGGGTTTCCCAAACTGGAAAAGGACCAAAAGAGTGAAATAGTAAAAAAGCAAACCCGAGTCGGAAGACAGAAACCCTCGTTGGGGCCATCCCCCGCCCCCCCACCCCCCAAAACCAAAAACAGGCAATGTGGCCAATTCATCTTTCCCCCGCAGGCACACAGGGATTTAAAACGAAAGGGGTCAAACCCGGAGCAAAGCCCGGAACTCTTCAGTCTTTGGACAAAGCGGGGTCACAGTAGGCTGCGAAAAGCAAACGCGCAATAAAAACCAAAGGGATTGTGTTTTACCCCTTTTAAATAAAAGCCCCGCCCCAAAACCGTTTAATATTATTATTATTATTTTTATTATTATTATATATTATTAAATTGATTATGAAATTTTTAAATTTTTTATTATTAATTTTTATAATTATTTTATTAATTTTTATTTTTATTATTTTAATTTAAAGGTTTAATTTAAAGCTTGCTTATTAATGGTTTCTTCACCCAAAAATTTTTGGCTAGTATAAATATTTTTAAATTTTCACATTAATTACTTGTTTTTTATCTACTATTTTAATCTTTTATTTTAGTGGTTTTTTTTTATTTTTATTTTTTTTTTTTATTACACGCTGAGTCATTCACGCTTACTGTATTTTCGTTTCTTCACTTTTTTATTTAATGCTATTAGAATTTTTTTAAATATGAATTAGTTAAAAATCATTATTCAATGAATTTTCTTTAATGTAACATGTTTCCCCAGTTAAGCTGTCCTGTGCAGCTTGGGATGCCGAACTTGTTTGATAAAAAAATGTATAAGAGATAGTATTTTAATAAAAAAAAAAAAAAAATTAATTTTTACATTAAATTATTATTATTATTTTATTATTATTTTTATTATTATATTATATTATAATTATTATTATTATATTATTATTTATTTTATTTTTTAAATACTTATTATAAAAAGGGTAGCAATTTTTGATACGACTGTGATTGTAATCATCTGAGCCACACTGAAAAACTTTACAATTGAGATTGTTTTTGTTTAAATCTTTTGCTTCTTCTTATCTGGCTTCGATTATCATTGTCCAAAGAACTAGAAACCTTTTGACTTCCTTGATGCTGATGTTGTTGGGACTGCAGTAGTGTTGCGAGTGCTAGATGTCGTTGTTGTTGTAGTTGACGTTGCTGTTTAGTTGCTGTTGCTGTTGTTGTTGCTGTTGCTGTTCTTTTCTGTTTTTTGGGTTGCTGTTGCTGTTGCTGTTGCTGTTGTTGTTGTTGTAGTTGCTGTTGTTCGTTGTTGTAGTTGACGTTGCTGTTGTAGTTGTAGTTTCTAATGGCGTCGGAACACTAGGCTCAAGAGTTTCTTAACTTAGAGCCCCCCACTTCCACTTTGAAGTTATTACGTGTTTTGGCTTTATTCTATTGACTACCAGATTGCGATAGGGCAGGTTCGTTGCATATTATTCGGGTTTCATCAAAGAGTATTTTGAGTTCAGGATTGCGGACATTGTCGACGGCATGTTCAGCAACCGCTGAACGAGTTACAGTGATGTCGATGTTCTTTGACCCTTGTGGTGACACTGACAGTCCTACAAGTTTGCCCTATGTACGCCTGGCCACACTTGCACGGTATTTTGTCTGTGCCACTCTTCTCTTAAGTGATTTTTGTGTTTAGGAGTCATTAACAGACTGGCGACAAACTTGTGTTATTATTGCAACACTTTTGAAAGATGACCGTATTTTAATGTAATTTGTAAATATTAATAATCATTTTTAGCTCGTGTACCAAAGAAAGAAAATAAAGTTGAACAATGAAACATGATATTGATTCAATAGCTAGTCTGTTATAGGTAGGTATAAGAATCTATCTCGCGACATGTATAACTATGATATGCAAATTTCTCGATTTGATGGTGTGTATACAGAGACAGGTGTCCTGTCCATCACTGCACCTCGATATCATTATGTCCAGTGGTCCACCCGGGACAAAGTTGTATTATAACACTCCACAGCCGATGACTCAGATGTTATCAGTGCCATGCACAGACTCTGAAGGTGAAAACTATTTGCCAAGTGGGCGTGTCGAGTATGTTCCTAAATTGTGTGAAGTGTAGATGATGTTTAGGAGTTGTTTAATGATAGGTTTCAACAATTTGAAACTAAACGGAACGGTGTATTAGTGGTGTGCTAGCTCCGAGCTAGTTTCACATGCACGGAACGAGTCGGACAACTTCCCTGGTTGGGCCTGATCGTTAAGAGTGAATCAAATAAAAACTCGACGTAATACATAATATATGATTGGTAGGGAAACTCTCCCGTAGGTGGAATTGTTAATATTAAATATAAGTCAGAAGTTAAAAAAATCCATCCCGATCGGGGTTCGAACCCGACTCTTCAACATTCCAAGGCATACGCTTTAGCCAACTAGACCACCGAGAAGGTAACTGTTTAACTTCTGAATTTAAGTTGCATTATATTTATTATTAATTTTTTTTAGATTTTCGTGGCCGATGGATGGATGGATGGATGGATGGATGGATGGATGGATGGATGGATGGATGGATGGATGGATGGATGGATGGATGGATGGATGGATGGATGGATGGATGGATGGATGATAGATATTTCATTCACTTAGACTAGTACAGTGTACAAGTACAACTTTTGCAGGGAAAGTGAAAGTCTTAAGCATTAATAATAATAAATGTGATACTTATCTAGGTGCCTGTTATGGAGCCGCAGCCAAGCCGCGGTGCGCTACACATTCGGGCACCGTATACAGCAATCAGAGTTGGGGTTATTTCGAGGTGTTAAACAGGCGCCATGAAACGTTATGTTAACTTAAAAACTATCAACTTCAGGGGGATTTAATACCTGACAACACATGCCAAATTTGGTTGGGATACGAGCATTGAATGTGAAAAAATGGCTTGAAACATGCTCAAAATTCACTGCTACTTTCACTTGTTTTTTACTTTTTTTTAAATTCTACTTCTACTACTGCTGCTACTGTCTAATTCGTCAGTTTCCATCGGCCAGCGATTTTGACCAAACGGGAGGGGCTATAACAACGTTCATATTTTACATAGACATTAAGATTATAGTGATATAGTGCCTTTTGCATGAAAAAGTTGAAAACGTTTGCTGGAAGGCTTACAAATAAAGATTTTAATATAAGCCTTTTTCAAGAATTTAATCAATAAGTAATTAGATGAGCGTTAAGCGAGCGTAGCGAGCCCAAGCGAAGATTCCATTTCACTAACTGGAGAAAAAAATCCGGAATTTTTTTTTTTTCTTTCTTTCTTTTTTTTTTGTATTTTGTGTGTTTGTTAACACGATTCCCGGCCAAACCGATACTCCGATTGCGATGAAATTTATGGAGACCTTCGAAATCTCTGAACTTAGAATGCCACGTTTTTGAGCGCAATCGGGAAATTTTTTCTCAATAAAAACGCAATTTTACGATTTTTTTCGATTTTTTAAAATTTCTTCGAGTATAACACCCACTGCTTTATCCGATTGTAATGATTTTTTCAAAAGAACTTAATTTTAGGGAATTTAAATATTCGTGTGAAATTTTAGCGTAATCGAAAATTATTTCTCATGAAAATCAAATTTTAGGGTTTTTTCTTTTCTAAAACAATTCTTGATTATAACACCTACATGCTGTATCTTTTTGAATGATTTTTTCACAGAACTTAATTTAATGAAAATTAATATATTCGTGTAAATTTGAGCGCAATCGAATAATTATTTCTTATACAAATTTCAATTTTTACGATTTTTTCTTTTTAAAAAAATTACGATTAATTAAAAAAATTAAGTAATTTTTTATTTTGTTTTATTTAATAATAAAATTAGTTAATTTTTATTTATTTTTAATTAATTAAAAAAATCTTCCCACTTAGTAATGATTTTTTCACAGAACAACAGAAAATCCGCGTAACTCATGGCATCCAATGCACATATACGCTCATCCAACAACGCTGCGGACTTAGCGTTTTCCTATTATAGTTACTTGACAACTTGATCACCTACATTGTTTACAAAAAACAAGTCTTTGGACCACAAGATATTTTACATTCTATTGTTAATTGGTAACACCATAGCAAATAAATCGACCTTAATCAAATTATTGTGTTGTATAAAATAATAATTTTGTAATGGAACTTGATAAAGTAATGAGATCCCACACAATAACGAAAAACTTGTAAAAAATCAGCCAAACCTTACACAATCAAATCAATGAGATCTAAAAGAAAAACTTTTACATTTAAAACAATAGCTGCAAATAAATTTTGCCACGTTCTGCAAGATGCAGTCGTAGGGCAAGTGGATGCGAAATGTAGGAGGTACCGTGGCATTTCTTTTAGATCTCAACTATTATTGTGTAAGTTCGGCTGATTTTTTACAAGTTTTTGTATGTGGGTTAATGATTACACAGGTTTTGTTTAAATAAGAGTCAAAAAAATAGTAGCCATACTAGATTAAGAACTCATATAGAAAAAGAAATGGATATATAGCATAATTATATAAATAATAAAAAATAATAAATTTATTTAGATCTACCACCGTTAATATTGATTTTGATATGTGGATAGCGTAGCGAGCGTAGCAAGCGAAGCGAAAATTCCATTCACTACACTGGAGAAAAAAATCCGGAATGTTTTTTTTTTCTTTCTTTCTTTCTGTATTTTTGTCTGTTTGTTAGCACGATTCCGGCAAAACCGATACTCCGATTGCGATGAAATTTCATGGAGGCCTTCGAAATCTCTGAACTTAGAACTGCCACGTTTTTGAGCGCAATCGGGAAATTTTTTCTCATAAAAAACGCAATTTTACGATTTTTTTCGATTTTTAAAAACTTTCTTCGACTTATAACACCTACATGCTTTAACTGATTGTAATGATTTTTTCACAGAACCTTAATTTCATGAATTAAGATATTCGTGCGAAATTTGAGCGTAATCAAAAAATTATTTATCATGAAAATCGAAATTTTACGGGTTTTTTCTTTTTTAAAACAATTCTTTGACTTATTACACCTACATGCTTTATCCTTTTGTAATGATTTTTTCACAGAACCCTAATTTTATGAATTAATATATTCGTGTTAAATTTGAGCGCAATCGAATATTTATTTCTTATGAAAATTGCAATTTTACGATTTTTTTCTTTGTTAAAAATTACGATTAATTAAAAAAATTAAGTTATTTTTTTATTTTATTTTATTTTATTTAAAAAAAATCTTCGACTAAGTAATGATTTTTTCACAAAACAACAGAAAATCCGCGTAACACATGGCAGCTCAATGCACCAATTACGCTCATCCAACAACGCGGCGGGACTTAAGCGTTTTCCTAGTATTAATATTGATAAGATGAGCGTAACAAGCGTAGCGAGCGAAACGAAGATTCCACTCTACTACACTGGAGAAAAAAAAATCCGATTTTTTTTTCTTTCTTTTTTTTCTGTTTGTATTTCTGTGTGTTTTTAAACACGATTCCGGCTAAACCAATACTTCAATTGCGATGAAATTTTCTGGAGGCCTTCGAAATCTCTGAACTTAGAATTGCCACGTTTTTTAGCGCAATCAAACAATTATTTCTCATGAAAATCGTAATTTTACGATTTTTTTTGGTGATTAACAAATTTCTTCGACTTATCCAACATGCTTTATCCGATTGTAATAATGTTTTCACAGAACATTAATTTTATGAATTATAATATTCTTGTGAAATTTGAGCGCATCGACTGTATATTTCTCATAAAAATCGCAATTTTACTCTTTTTTTTAACTTTCTTCGACTTATAACACCTACCTACATGCTTATCCGACTGTAATGATTTTTTTACAGCACCTTAATTTTATGAATTAATATATTCGTGTGAGATACTAATACAGTTTAAACTACACAATAACACTAATAATAGATGTTGCATCAAGTAATAATTATAATAATTTTCATTAAGCCTATTGCTCATCCAAATAATCATGAACAGAATAATATGCTTTGTTTAGCAAGATATTTTTTACTGTTTCTTTAAATTTGTCAATTTCACTAATATCTTTTACTTCATTTGGAAGTTTGTTAAATTGTTTGGTTTTGAAATATAGAATTGATTTAAGTTAGTTTGCTATTATGGTGTTCAATGTGAATGTTGTGAACTTGTCTTGTTTTATATGAATGTATTTCTTGGTTTTTCGTTAACTGATGAATGTTATGTTTGACAATTAGAACTGATTGATAAATGTTTAAACTGTATATGGTTAGAATATTTAGAGTTTTGAAAATGGGTTTACAATGTGTTCGTGGATGAGCTCTTACAATAAATCTAATTGCACGTTTTTGAATCTTAAAAATAATGTTATGGTGCGAAGAATGGCCCCAGAATTCTATACCGTATCTTAAATGACTTTCAAAAAGAGCAAAGTATACAAGTTTGGTGGTTTCGACATTTGTGGCATTTCTAATAAGCCTTATAGAATAGCAAGATGTGCTTAATTTCCCTGCAAGGAGGGAAATATGTTTGTGCCATGTTAGGCATTCGTCCATGTAAATTCCAAAGAATTTAATGTCATCCACTCTTGTGATTGTTGTGCATATTTTGTCTTTAATGGATAATTCATTTATTAATTGTAAAAATTTAGTTTTTTGTGATGAGTGAAAGTGAATAAAATTAGTTTTAGAAGTATTTGGAATTAATTTGTTACTTTGAAACCATTTGGTGCATGTTATTATTTTATCCTTGGATAAGTTTATTACTGATTCTCTAGACGATGCTGTGATTAATGACGTTGCATCATCAGCAAAAAGCTCAATGCCTTCTTTACAAAATGGGAAATCATTTATGTATATGTTAAAGAAGAGTGGACTTACTATAGATCCTTGAGGAACTCCACAATTATTTAGCATTTTCTGTGAAAGTGTTTTTATTTGATTTCCTCTCGCATCATAGGTTGTTAATTCTACAAATTGATATCTATTGCTCAGGTATGATTTTATGAGTTCTAGCGCTAACCCACGTATTCCATAATAGTGAAGTTTATAAAGAAATATTATGTGATCAATGCAATCAAATGCTTTAGTTAGATCATAAAATATTTCTATTGCTTGTTTATTTTTGTTAAGGGCATCAGTAAGTTTATCTAGAAACCGTTTAATAGTGGTGCTAGTTGATTTATTTTTCCTGAACCCATTTTGATGTTCAGAAAAAAGGTTATTTCGTTCTAGAAAAGAAGTTTTTCTTATTTGAATCAGTTTTTCAAAAACTTTTGAGAATGCTGGAAGGAGAGAAATAGGCCGGTAGTTATCTAGTTTGGTATGATCGCCCTTCTTGTAAAGTGGTATAACTTAAGCAATTTTGAGGTTGTCTGGAAAAGTTCCTGTAGTAATACAAGTATTAAAAATAATTTTAAGTGGTTCTGCTAAAAATAATATGCTTTTCTTCACAAGCACCATAGGTATTTCATCGTATCCACTAGAAAAATAGACCCTGTTGGACTATTTTGCGATTTATTGAGATGGTCTGTGAAGTTGATGTTTTGTATTTCCTGGTTAATATTTTCAGTGAGTTTTCTTGCGATTTCAGTAAAGTGTGTAATTAGAGATTGTGCTACAATTTGAGGTTTGTCTGTTGTACCTCCTTCTGTTTCTATTGTAATGTTATCTCTTTTTTGTTGTGGAGTGCGTCCTAGCTGCTTGTTTATGATTTCCCAAACAGTTTTTGATCGGTTGTCAAACATTAATGAGTCAAACCCTGGCCCTTTCAGAAAGGCCAATAACCACCAAAGAAGGTGGCTTTTAGTTGCAGATAATATGGGAATAATTATCTTCAATCACCAAAAACATTGCATAAAAAGTGCATAAAATGAATCTCTTGTTAGAACAGTGTAGAAAGAATCGAACCTTAGCCATGATCGTAGAAGGTAGGCCTTTAACCACTAAAGAAACATGCTTTTAATCATCAAAAACCTCATTTCACAAGTATATGCCAATCTAACAAACTTAAACTAATCTAGACTGACTTGCAAGTGCCTTCGTCGGTACGAGGTAGGCCGATGGTAATGCAGGCTAGGCTAACCTTCTCTCAATTAAACGCAACTGTACACGAGTGGCATTTTCATAATTTTCTAACAGTCGCAGACACACTACTGCCTGACGAATATTCAAAAAAGTTTTGCAAGTCAATCTAGATAAGTTAAAGAACGAAAATCGAATACAGACTGGCACATACCTGTTCAGAAAATAACCAGCTTGAACTTTGTACACTCATACAGAAGGGGAAACACTTATTTCAGCATCAATTAGAACGTTTTTCATGAGTAAATCGTTCAGATACGCCTGGTAGGCCGCCATTAGCAACAGTTGCTAATGGCTAATGGTCTCTAAACATCGTCACAGCGCTTGCGTCACGAACAACTCCTCGAAAACAAGCAATATATGTGACGCCACGACACGCCCGCGTGATATGAACAAGGATTTGAATAATTTGATTTTGTTTCTTGGTTGTATACTATTTGTCTGTTATCGGGAAAACTGCTTGTGCGATCTTAATGAAAATTGGAGGGGACCTTTGAATTCGCAAAACCTACACATGCCACGATTTTGGGGACAATCAAAGAAATATTTTATAACTACTGAGATTCTTGGAACAGTTATGTTTAATAAGTTTAGACAATATTTGGACTCATCATGTTCTTTTAATAAATTAATATATTAAATTTAAGTAAAGCAATATTTCGGGTACTTTCAGTACCCTTCAAAAGGCAACAAACAAAACAAAAAACAAAACATAAAACTCTGTCTCCCAGCCAAGGTCGACACATCTAACAAACACTGCCATCTTGATCTCAATAAAAATATATATTCAAATACAAAAATAAAAATTATACCACAATCATGCCACAATAGTTCTATGGCTTGGGGACAAACTCCTTCCAAATCGTCGGGAAATCAATGCTGGAGCACTGATAACTTCATCAGCTACAGACATCAAGGCAGCCTCCTTTAGCCTCCGTTTATGTGAATTTGCTTCGTGTAGAATGATTGAAGCGTCATTCCAGTTAACATAATGATGATGTTTGTTGTGTTTGTAGGTGAGTATTAGGTGAGAATGACTTGATATTCTTTTGATTAGGATTGTACTTTAACACAATGTTGACTTTATTGATTTATCTATTGTACACACTGCTTTCTAAACTCACTGCCTGAACCCCTTCCGGTTCATCTGGCTGGCGGTGGCTTTATGAATGTTTGTGGCGCTGACTAATGAATATTGAAGACACTACAATCCTCCCTTCCTTAATGGTCAAGAGGCTAAAAGATACGAATGTTCATAATTATAAATGTTTTCAAAATAAGAAAATAACACTTTAAAGTTAGTAGTATAAAAATGTGATTTTGAGATTGCTTTGATAAAATATAATAATGATGAACTGAAATAATGTTCAATGCATTGCATAGTCGTTAAACTTAATAAAATATGATAGTGGTTAACTTAAATTGTTCAATGCATTACATAGTCGTTGAAAATGCGTGGCTCACGTGCAGTCCGCTGTGGGTATCTTCGAGCTGGACCATCTGCATCTGCCCGAGCTTGAGGCACTCCTTGAATTGGGTAGTTCAGCACTGGAGGAGGCGGTTCGTCATCGGCCCTGGGATCTTGCTCATCTGTTGGCGAACTTTCATCAGCAGAATAGTCGGCAAGGTCTTCTCCACTGGGGTTGTTATGTGTGGGTGGTATTTTTTTGAACAGTGATGCATTACGCGTGATGGTGCGTTGTCCACACTTGACAGTTATTTTTGTTCCTTCTACTTTGATGACAGTGTGTGACAGTGTTGTGGGTTGTATGGGGTTGTTAGTTTATTGACTTTCGGTTGGACGACTAGCACTGTATCTCCAAATTGTATGTCATGAGACTTGACGTGTCGAGATGCGTCCGCATATTCTTTCCCCTTTGCCTTTCTTTCACTATCTGTTTCGCGGAGTTTTGGGTGTTCCGGTAAGGCTTGGCCATCATGGATGTGATGGATGGAAGTGCAAATTTTGCAGCTATACAGGGCTTCAAATGGTGATACACCTGTAGTGGAGTGTGGCGTTGCTCTGTAATTGAGCAGAAATGAGTCTTTTTCAGTAGATACATCTCGATGTTCTAAATGAGCTGCCATTATAGTTTTTTTTGAGATTTTGTACTCCACGTTCTGCCATGCCATTGGCTTCTGGCCAGATTGGCGTGACACGGTGGTGGATGAAACTTAGTTCTTTGGCAAAGTTTACAAATTCATGACTATTGAAAGGGGCTCCATTGTCACTCTTCAGCTGTAAAGGTAAACCAAAGGTGGTAAGGATTGTACGCATCCTCGCCCATGAAGTGTAAGAGCATGTACTTCTTTTGGTCATCGTTTGTGACCTTTGCTGCCTTTAAAAATATATCAAACACTTTGAACCATCGTTCCCAACGAGGTCCAACGTTTCCGATGTCTTCTTTAGCAGCAAAAGATAGAAAATGTCGATCCATGTTGATTTTGTAAAAACGTGGTCCACCGAAAAGTGAGGTTATGTTGAATGTACCTCAGTTTTTCTGAATAAAAGAACACAAATTTTCTTGATTCACTGATTAAACCCGTGATCTGTCGTCCCCGTCGCCAGTGTTGTGTTTGTAGGTGAGTATTAGGTGATGATGACTTGATATTCTTTAGATCAGTATTGTTCTTAACACAATGTTGACTTTATTGATTTATCTATTGTACACACTGCTTTCTAAACTCACTGCCTGAACCCCATCTGGTTCTCTTGGCTGGCGGTGGCTTTATGAATGTTTGTGGCGCCGACTTATGAATACTGAAGACACTACAATGTTCATAGACGTGCTCCACTAGTTTTGAGGAGTATATCTTGTGTTGTGCAACGTTGTTTCTATGTTCCTTCAACCTGACTTCCAGAGGTCTCTTGGTTTCTCCAATGTAGATGGCACTACACTGCCATGGAATTGAGTAAACTGCATTTTTCGACGATTGTGATTTGTTCAAGGGCTTGGTTTTTGTTAATATACTTCTTAAAGTTCTGGAAGATTGAAAAACTGTTCGTATTCCAAATGGAGAAAGTAAACGTCTGATTTGTTCTGACAAGTTGGGGTAGTAATCCAGTACAAACTGTTTTTTTAAATCTTTGGAGGATTTAGAACTTGACTAATGTCTGTCAACACTTCTATAGTCCTACCTGTAGTTGATGTAATCTTTTTTCGAACCAGATGACTTGGATATCCATTATCACAGAAAGCATAATTCAAGTAGGCCAGTTCTTGGTTCAACAAAACAGGTGAAGAACAGTTAGATGTTGCTCTTACAGAAAGACATTTCATCACGCCCTTCTTTACATGGAACGGATGGGTTGAGTCAGCCCTCACGTACTGATCAGTATGTGTAGGTTTACCTTAAGGTCTACTTAAGTTTAAGTTTTAAAGTTTACTTTAAGTACCCAAGTTTCAAGATGGTCCATGAAGAGATCCGCTAACAATGGTGACAAGCAGCTTCCCATTGCCAAGCCGTCCAGTTGGGCAAAGAACTTGTCATCAAATTGGAAGTAGCATGACGTCACACATACTTTATAATCATGCAAATATTGCTTTACTTTAATTTAATATATAATTATTTATTAAAATAACATTATGAGTCCAAATATTGTCTATACTTATTAAAGAAATATTTCTTACGATCATCGTACTTTTACGATGTTTTCGATATTCGTGTAATTTGGAAACGGCAACTCCTATCTTGATAAAACTTTGTGGACACGTAAAAAACCACTTGAATTAGATGTCATATTTTTTGGGGGACAATCAAAGAAATATTACTTACGATTATCGTACTTTTCCGATGTTTTCGCTTTTTAATGCAATATTTTAGTCATATCTAGCTCGCGACCGGGCAAACGACTGTTCCGATCTTGATGAAACTTTATAGGATCGTTTGAAATCACTAAATTAAGATGTTTTATGGTTTTGGGTACAATCGAAAAAATATTTCTCATGAATATCGTACTGTTACGATTTTTTTTTCGATTTTTAGTACGATATTTTCGTGACATTTGGGCCGATTCTCATTAAACAGGTGGAGATACAACGTTCATATTGTACATGGTTATGGTGATGTAGTTCCTTTTAAAAGAAAAAGTTGAAAAGTTAGCCAGCCATTGAAAATTTCTAATAATTGTTGCACAATAATAATTCCCAATAATTATTTATCAAAGATTTATTCCAATTATATCATTGGACAGAAAATCAATGATTTTTTTTTTAAAGTTTCAATGATTATTTTTTTAAGGAAGTACATGCAGAACGCACGCAGAAGTCGTACAGAAGGAAAGGATAACCACTCAGCCCTTGCCAGAATGATAATGTCTTCATACTAATAGTAGTACATGCAGAACGCACGCACCCTTCGCAAGAAGATGGATTCATATCGGCGCATGGTGCCAGAAAGTCTCCATGTTTCATGTAAGTATACACTCGCTCACACCCATTGCAAGAAAACACAAAATCTAAAATATATCGTTGACAGTTATTTATGAAATTGTGAATAAATATGTTTGCCTATCATTTTTTACCCCATAATGAGTCCTAAACTTCCAGTCTGGCCCGCATATGGCAAGCCCATGGCTAGCCAGACAAGAGGCAAACCCATGGCTAGCCGTATCGGGGCCATGTGCTAACACATTGCATGGGCCACACACGGCTCCACTTCCTAAATCTAATACCAGCCAAATATGGCTAGCCAGACGAGAAACCGACGCTTTCATCCGGCAGGCCGGATGGCTACCACATGAGGCACAGACGCTAAGGCCATACGTGGGGTGATTGCCAAAAACTAGTCCTTGCCACATTAGGCCGGCCAGATGAAAAACTAACGTTTTCATCCGGCTGGCCATGTGTCTGCCTTACAAAGCCCAAACGCACGAACAATACGTGGGGTCACTGCCAAAAACTAGTACCTAGCCACATGTGGCTAGCCATATGTGGCACGAATGTTTTCGCCTGGCTGGCCATACGTGGGCCTTGTAATGCCCAAACGTAAGTGTTCTCCGGGAGTCTTCTTCAGTTGCGCAGCCGTCACTTAGTTGGGATAAGAGGTCACGAAATAGTGCCTGGCTAGGAGAGACACCATTTTTCCGTTGCACAACAGACAGTATATGACATTTTATCAAAGGTTCTGTATGCTAGCATACCTTCGTTGGAAATACCGTAGTGTGAGGACTTGTCGCTGTAAAGAGCACGGTCACAGACGGGGGGAAGCTGTTTGATGTCTCCAAACAGATACAAAAAAAGATTACCAAAGGGTTGTTTTGCAAATGACGGCTTGGCCTGACGACAACGTTTGTCAATCATTGCCATCAGATTACAACCAATCATGCTGTACTCGTCTATGATTATAAATTCTACGTTCTTCATGTCTAGTTGGAATTTCCTGTCATCTTTACCAGACAAATCACAGAATGTTGATGAATTCGTCCCAATGTGCAGAGCCGAGTGGATAGTGCTTCCGTTAATGTTGAAGGCTGCTACACTGGTCGGAGCCATCAAAATGAAACTTCCGTCACCCAACACACCCTTCAAGTTTCGAGTCATTGCCTTTATAAGAGTGCTTTTTCCAGTACTTGCAGTGCCTTGGACAATGACTCGCCTCACTACAACGGCATTTTTAAGATCAGTAAGAGAGGACATTTGGCAGGTGACGAGGTCTAATATTTCCTGCTGCTCGGAGGAATAGACTAAAGTAGGTGCAGCCACTTCTTCGTCATCCAACTCCAATTGTTGTACATTTAAGAGAAATGTAGAGGCCAATTCCACATTCGGATAGTTTGAATACAAGTTTTCCCAAGGAAACGATGTGTCTAAATCTCTCAATCCGACCTCGCTGTGAATCACCGAGTCATTAGGTCCCAATGCAGAGATTTTCATCCATTCATCGTGCTCCTTGACTGGCTTGAATTCCTCTTATTCAACGTCATCTTCCTCGGCCTCTCCAATCAACTCAAATGGCATCTTTATATTCTGATTGTTATACATGGTTTCCCAAGAGACGTTCGTTGGGTTGAGATCTTCGATGTCCCTCCAAGCACAATTTAGCGTGACTTGTTGCTTGAAAAACGCCTTATTCTTGTCGGGATTTTCTCCAAGACTAAATCTTGGAAACACCCTAACAACAGCCGCCTTTCTACGACGTATTCATCGTTTATTGAAATAGTACTGAGAAGCAGTATCTATCAGACTCAAGTGTGACATTTCAGATGGACAGGAAGGATAGTGTGACAGGATGCTCTTGGTACAGTCCACATCACCAGTTTTATCTAGGTCGAGAAGAGGTACCCAATTGTCTCCGCCAACAGTCAAAGATACAAGTGCCCTGCTTGAATGAAATAAATGATAGCTCATCACTAAATGGCAGCATTCCTGGGCTGATATATCGCGCTCGGCAATTGAATGAATTATCAGCTTTTGCACAGCAAGTTTTGCTGGATCGTGGTCTTTGACAGAAGACTGTAATATGTGTGATAGGAGATCTTTAAAGGAATCAGATTGTGGCTCACTTTTGGCAGCATATTTCGCAATATAGTTGAGAACAGCTTGCTTTGACAAAACGACCTGAATGTCAATATTGTCCCTCCATAATTGTGTTATAAATAGATTGTTTCTATTCAGAAGAGGATCATTCCTTTCGGTTTCCAACTGTAGATTACCAATCTCATTGTATGATAGGTTTGTGGTAGAACACATTGGGAATGGAAATTTAAAGCGACAAGTGAGCAAGCCGTTTTTTTTTGTTCTTTCTAAGACATGAATCTGTACATTTTGTGTGTCACTGTACTTTGTTCAATATTTCAAACAAGTCATTGTTTAGATCATCATCGACGTCACTGATGCGTCTACCACACGGATGTACAAGAGCTGGCGGCTGATTTAGACCTGGATTAATGGTTGACACGAGGGAATTGAAATATGATGTTGAAAGACAAACGTCTCCTGTGTCCTCAATATTTTAGTTTTCAGCTGATGATTATGGATGGAAGTGAAGGTGAGGTCCTGACGATCTTCTTGATGACGGAAACTATAGACGAACACACAACTAAATGTAAGGAAAATACAGGCATGGATGAAGATTATGATGGTGATTATGGATGGAAGATGGAGGTGAGGTCCTGACGATCTTCTTGATTATGGAACCTATAGTCGAACACAACAAGTAAGTGTAAGTAAGATACATGCATGGATGAAGATTATGATGGTGATTATGGAAGGAAGATGGAGGTGAGGTCCTGACGATCTTCTTGATGATGGAACCTATAGTCGAATACAACAAGTAAGTGTAAGGAAGATACAGGCATGGATGAAGATTATGATTTTGATTATTTGATGTATGTATGTATGTATGATCTTTATTTTTAGCTTGACAGCTATTTTACATCTTACTTACAATTGTTTTCTATTTATTTAATATCCACTCACGACATTTACTTTTAAACATTCCAACACTTTTGATCTTTTTAAATCTCTTAATCCTAAATAAAATATTGATTTTTGCCATCGTTTTGAATTACAATTTCCTAAGAACATATTATTGCCTCTTGCGCTCCTTGTACCAATTTTGTGAACCTTATTTACATAATCAATTTTTCCTAATAAATAACTTGGCAACATGCCATTAGATATTTTATGTATGAAAACCATGGACAATAATCTATTATTGTCTTCGACTGACAACCAATCAAGTGCACTTAACATAACTCTAATAGGAACAGTCTTTCTACATTTAAGAATACATCTCATAGCTTTGTTTTGTATAATTTGAAGTCTATTTATATCACCTTGTATTGCCTGATAGATTATTGATCCACAAAATTCGAAGTGAGGTTTAATCACTGTGTTGTAGACCATAAGCCTGGTCCATAACGAGAGATGTTCACTTATTCTTCTTAAGTACCCCACCTTTTTTCCTATTTTTTAATAGTATAATTGATATGGTCCTTAAAATTTAACTCGTTATCTATATATATTCCTAAATATTTATATGATTTAACCATTTCAAGCTGTTCGCCATTAATTGCAATACCTTGACCATTATTACATACATAATTTACATATTTACCAACCCCTAGAAGCATACTTTTAGATTTGTTTACATTTAACTTTAACTTATTAATTCTTAGCCATATTGCAACATTTTCCAGTACACTGTTCATTTCCCTTAACATCTCATCCACATCAACTCCTTTTAC
Source organism: Sweltsa coloradensis (assembly GCA_024449915.1). Classification (NCBI taxonomy): domain Eukaryota; kingdom Metazoa; phylum Arthropoda; class Insecta; order Plecoptera; family Chloroperlidae; genus Sweltsa; species Sweltsa coloradensis. The sequence goes on from JAMZAV010001874.1 coordinate 52,823, forward strand.
AGATAAAACCATGTCATCTGCATACAAATTTACAAAACAATTATTAGCACAAGCCATCACATCATTGATATAGATTAAGAACAACAGAGGGCCTAATACCGATCCCTGAGGTACACCACTATCACAACTTTTACTATCAGATAGAGATCCACCAAACCTTACCCTCTGTTTTCTTTCAGAAAGAAAATCTTCAATCCACTGAATAGCCAAATCTTCTACACCATACATATGCCTAAGCTTATCTAGAAGTCTCTTAATGCACACTGTTTCAAACGCCCGTTTGAGATCAAGAAACACTACAATTGTCGAATATTTATTGTCCATATCTTTAAGCCACTTGCTTACCACATTTTGGATGGCAGTTTCACATGAATGAGCCTTTCTAAATCCTGATTGATTGCTACAGATAAGATTATTGTCATTAAAATATGTGTATAATTGATCATGTACTACCATCTCAATTATTTTGTCAAACAATGATAGTAAGTTTATTGGTCTGAAATCACTTATATTTAAAGAACCAGCTACTTTACTTATAGGAACAATAACCGATTCCTTTAATATTACAGGGAACTTTCCTTGACTGAAGGATGTGTTAATCAAATCTAAAAAGTAAAACCTAATTGCATAATATGAATCCTTAAATAGTTTAACTGTGATACCATCCATAGAACCTTTTTTATTTTTAGTCCTTTTCATAAATTTATCCAGTTCCTTAATTGTTATTGTCTTAAAAACTTTTAGATTGCACACAGAGGTATCCCTCACAAAATGTTCAAGGTCAATAGTATCTCTAATATTCTTGTTATTTACAGAGGTTTTCTCTACATACTCTATACTATTTACAATTTTCCTAATACTATCTACGAAATAATTATTGAAAGCATCCGCAATGCCAATAGGAGAAGATATTGCTGCACCATGTTCATTAATTATAGAAAGAGGAATCTCAGTCCTATTTTCAACTGTCACAATGCCTTTTAGGGTTTTCCATAATTCATTTGTGTCATGTTTAGCATCATCTATTTTTCTAGAATAATAGTCTCTCTTGGCCTTACGTATAGTAAAAGTTACAACATTTCTAGCAGTCTTGTAATCCTCCCAGTCAGCCTTTTCATTTAGGAACTTTGCACGTCTGTACAACATATTTTTATTAGAAATACTTTCAATCACCCGCTCATTAAACCACTTTGGCCGAGGTTGGGTGACACTGACTTGGTTAACTTCTTTTATGCTTACCATTTTCATTTTACATTTTAACAGATTATCATTCAAAACCTTAACCATACTATTTACATCAGTTGACATCGCATTCCAATCACAACACTGCAACTCAAATTGCAGTTGGTGTGCGTCATACATTGACCAGTCTTCGATTTTTTTTATCTCTGTATTTTTTACTCTATTTCCAGCTACATTACATTTGTACAAATTCCTAATATATATATTTAGCACTTCATGATCAGATATGCTACTCCTATCTGAAATATCTACTTCAACATCACATTTTTTGTTTGTAATTACCAAGTCAATCATTGTACTCGATGTATTCGTAATCCTTGTTGGTTTGTTCACCATCTGATGGAGTCCATACATCTTAGTGAGAGACTTCAGTCTTTTAACTAAAGAGTTGTTTGCCAACCAATTCAAATTAAAGTCCCCAACGGTGATACATGTCCTACTAAGCTCGGCATCATTTTCAAAAAGGTTATCTACAGCATCCAAGAACTCAATGTGATTACCATTAGGAGAGTGGTATATCATATTTAATTTAATCTTAACCTCCGTTTTTACTATAGTAACCCCAATCATCCAGTAGTTGGGCTCCCTACTCAAGATAAAATTTATTACATATTTACATCCTTTTTGTATATACACAACTACTCCCCCGGTCTTCCTACTCATAGAGTTACATCTGATCAGGTCATATCCTTCTATGTCTATTTCTACATTAAAAATATCTTCAGTTACATGCGTTTCAGATATTCCTAGAGCTAATGGTTGGGTACGTCTCACTACATCTTCTATCTCAACGAAGTTTTTCACCAAACTTTGTGCATTCAGGTACATTATTACACTAGAATGGGTTCCATTCTTTAATGGTAATTGCTACTTATGTGTGTGGATACTCGTATGATTTCTGCTATACATTTTACTTTTTTGTTCCTCTTCTATTCTTCTATAACAATAGCAGTTTTTACTATAAACATCATGTCCTGTTTCAAGATTTAAATTATATTTTCTATTTGCCTTGACACAATTTACACACTCGCTGTACTCAGACGTACATTCGGCATACAAATGACCTTCCCCACAGTATCCACAATTTAAGCCATTTCTGCACTGATCACCCATGTGGCCATAGCCACAGCATTTGAAACATCTAACAATATTTACATATTCGACAACATTGCATATTTCCCATCCCATTTTAATCCCTTCCCCCAACAGCCTATCTTTGTTTTCCGCTTCTATCTCTACAACTAAATTTACTGACTTTTTATTGAAATTTAACTTTTTATGTATCACTTTTAAGTTAACCAAATTATTTTGTTTACCAATTTGAGTAGACCATTCATCCATGTCCTCTTCAGCTTCTTCAACCCTCACTCCTATTACAAGAACTCTAGAGAATTCTCTTTTTTGTGGTTGAGAAATCAGATATTCTTTTTCTAGTGCCTCATTCATTTTGATTTTGATAGCCTCCATTGAATTTACTGAGTCACATTCAATAATCAAGCCTCCATCCTTTAAATCCCTGACCTTAGTAACCCCAGTTCCCAACCCACAGGGGTCAATTACCCTCTTCAGGTCCTTTCTTGCTGTGTTCCTCTTACCGATATCTTTTGGTCTGACCGTAATCAGATGCTCGCTAGTATTTTCGTCACCAACTCTTTTTTTGATTGTTTTTCCGTACTCCACTTTATTCTGATTCAATAACTGACCTGGGACGCCTGGAACTTTATTCGGCGTGACAGCTCCTTGTTTGACAGCATCAGCTGCTGCAGTTGACTTGTGCTCGCCCTCAGGAGGTGTCAGTGCCGCCCTCTCGCGTGAAGAGTGGTCACCATCTCGTCGAGTACCCTGTCTTGCGTGCGACTCGGGGGCTGGCCAGACGGCCTTGGCTGGCACCTGGCTGGTGGTTGCGACAGCACCGCTAAAGCACGCGGGGGTAGTCCATGGCCAGGGCCTGGTCTCCCTACCCTCAGGAGTCGATACTGCTGTCCTCTCGTGGTGGTCACCACACTCAGCATCCTGTCTTGCGCGCGACTCATTCAGTGCTGGCACCTGGCTCGTAGTTGCGACACTAATGATGGACTTCTTGTGGTGGAACCTATAGTCGAAACAACAAGTTCTTGTTGTGGAACCTATAGTCGAACACAACAAGTAAGTGTAAGTAAGATACAGGCATGGATGAAGATTATGATGGTGATTATGGATGGAAGATGGAGGTGAGGTCCTGACGATCTTCTTGATGATGGAACCTATAGTCGAACACAAACAAGTAATTGTAAGGAAGATACAGGCATGGATGAAGATTATGATGTAGACTTTGAGCCAACTGTAGGTATACCTCCCCCCCCCCCGGGGCGGAAGGTCTAAGGGTGGTTTAAGGTACTTTTATATATTGACTTTCGATTTCCGCTTGTTAGCCATCACGGTTTTGGTGGGTGTACCCACCAGGGGTGACCAAAGTACCCACTGTAAAAATTTAAAAAATAATTATTTTCGGTGGTAATGGGGCCTTCACAAACCACCCCCTACGCAGGGCGGAGGTCTAAGGGGGGTTTTAGGTACTTTTATATATTGACTTTCAATTTCCGCTTGTTAGCCATCACGGTTTTGGTGGGTGTACCGACCATGGGTGACCAAAGTACCCACTGTAAAAATTAAAAAAAATAAAAATTCGGTGGTAATGGGGCCTACACAATCCTCCTCCCTACGCAGAGCGGAAGATCTAAGGGTGGTTTGACGCCCTTAAATATATTTAATTTGAGTTTAGTTTGCAAGATATCATGGTTTGGGTGGGTGTTCCTACTAAGGATGACCAAAGTACCTACCGAAAAAATAAAGAATTTTCAATTTCTATCGTAAATGGACTTTCCTAAACCTGCCACACACCTAGGCCGAAGGGCTAAGGGTGGTTTAAGGTACTTCTATATATTGACTTTTGATTTCTGCTTGTTATTCGTCACGGTTTTGGTGGGTGTACCCACCAGGGGTGACCAGAATACTTACTTTAAAAATGAAAAATAATACATTTCGGTTGCAAAGGGGTCTTTGTAAACCTGCCCCTACGCAGGGCGGAAGGTATGAGGGTGGTTTTTGGTACTTTAATATATTAGTGTAAGTTTATGCTTGTAAGATAAAATGGTTTAGATGGGTGTACCCACCAGGGATGACTGAAGTACCCACCGTAAAAATACATATCTGTCGATTTATATCATAAATGAAATTTCCTAAACCTTCCCTACAACTGGACCAGAAGGTCTGAGGGTGGTTTTAGGTACTTTGATGTATTGACTTTTGATTTCCACTTGTTATCCGTCATGGTTTTAGTGGGTGTAACCACCAGGGGCGACCAAAGTACCCACTGTAAAAGTGAAAAATAGTAATTTCGATCGTAAGCGGTCTTCGTAAAACTCCCCGTACGCAGGGCGGAAGGTCTAAAGGTAATTTTAGATACTTTTATACATTGAGTTTATATTTAAGCTTGTAAGCTGCCTTAACTTTGGTGGGTATACCCACCAGAAGTAAATTAATTTCACCGCGTAAGCCGTAAACAATAATAAATTACTAATTTTGCTTGTAAATGAACCAAACATTGACATTTTGCGTTATACCCTATCGACTTGTGGTCTAATTAAATTAATTATTTTACTTTGTACGGTTGTACAAACGATGACAAACAAATCTATATTTTAAATCTAGCAGCATTAAATTGAATGCCATTTATGACCGAATTGATCCACTTTGGTTGGTGTAACAAGAACAAATGTATAATTGGATGAGCGTAGCGAGCGAAGCGAAGATTCCATTTCACTACACTGGAGAAAAAAATCCGCGATGTTTTTTTTTTTCTTTTTTTTCTGTTTGTATTATTGTGTGTTTGTTAACACGATTCCGGCTAAACCGATACTCCAATTGCGATGAAATTTTATGGAGACCTTCGAAATCTCTGAACTTAGAACTGCCACGTTTTTGAGCGCAATCGGAAAATTATTTCTCATGAAAATCGCAATTTTACGAATTTTTTCGATTTTTAAAATATTTTTTCGACTTATAACACCTACATGCTTAATTCGATTTTATTGGTTTTTTCACAGAACCTTAATTTTATGAATTAAGATATTCGTGTGAAATTTGAGTGCAATTGAAAAATTATTTCTCATGAAAATCGGAATTTTACGATTTTTTTCTTTTTTTAAAATTACGATTCATAAAAAAAATTAAAAAATAATGTTAATTTTGTATTTTTTAAATTTAATTTAAAAAAATTATTCGACTTTGTAATAATTTTGTCACAGAACAACAGAAAATCCTCATAACACAATCATGGCAGCTCAATGCACCAATTACGCTCATCCAACAACGCGGCGGGACTTAAGCGTTTTCCTAGTAATAATCACTATAGCTGCTATGCTTTAGATGTGGCTTGTTTACTTTCAATATGTTGGTGGGTACACCCACGATGGGATTTCAAGTTGATTGTATTTGTATATAAAACATGGAATTTATTTTAATTTTAAAAATAGTTTAAAATGCTGCATATTAGCATTGAGTATAGATTAAAGAACATGAGAAATTACGTAAATCATGTTACTAGACATTAAAATATTGTATAAAGTTTAAATTATACTAGGTGATCAACTAAGATGCAACCCTATCTTTATTAAACTTGTCGTTTACAAGTCTTGTAATGCTAAATACCAGTGGTAGGTAGCATTAATGCCACACTTTTAATAACAATGTAATGGTACATGCATAATGGCTTATTGCATGGTATTCTGTAATGTCAACTTGTAACCGAATAACCCTAAATGGGTTTTGTTGAGAAACCCTACTATGTGTCCATAATAGAAGCCAAAGCGGGAAATGTTTCTTAAGAGGATGGATGATTGGTTTAAAACTCAGGAACTTGATATTAATTATAGCAAAACAAATTTTATGATTTTTCATAAGGCTAATGATAGAAGCATGAATGATATTCATTTGACGTTAAATTGTAATGGTAAGTTAATTTCAAGAGTGTATGAATTTAAATATCTTGGAGTTTTCTTAGATTGTAATTTAAATTTTAAGAAACATTATGAATATGTGTGTAATAAAGTATCATCAGCAATTGGAATTATAAGTAGAATGAAGAGGTTTGTAACCGAGAGAATGTTGAGGTTACTTGTAGATTCTTATATTCACTCTGTTATTGATTATTGCTTAGTGGTTTGGGCAGTAAGACCTTCTACTGAGTATGTTGTACTCCAAAAGAGAATTGACCATCTGTTTGATTCATTTCCCTTGAACCAAGATTTGCAGTATGATTGTTTCACGATTGAGGAGAGGATGAAGTATAGCGTGCTGGTAAATACATACAAAGTTTTGAAAGGTATGTTTTTAGGTATTCTACCCAATATTTTTAAAATTGTTGATCGTGATAGAAATTCTACTTTAATAAACTCATTGGAAGTTCCTAGATTAAATTCTGAAGCATTTAGAAAGTCATTTATGTACAGAGGCGTATCCTATTGGAATTCAATTTCTTATGATATTAGAAGCCAGTTTACTGATCTAGGAATTGTACAATTTAAAAGTAAAATTGAAGCAATGATAATGAATCAAAGAGCCAAAAATTGATTTTTACTATTTATTTGTAAGTTATTGTCTGTGTGTTTGTGTAATGTTAATTTACCTTCATAAGCTCTTATAATTGATTTTGCTTTTCTCTTTGTTTGTTCATTATTGCTTTGATTATGATATAAACAATGTATTTTCAACTATATTTTTCTGCCTAGATTGTCTGGTTGCCGCCCACTGATGGAGCTTGCAACTTGATTTAGGTGTCCTGTATCATTGCTGTGATCAGTTTGACATGAAATTTTTTAAATAATTATATATCTGATATAATTATATATATGAGTCAAGATTTGAACACAAAAATGAAGATTGAACCCAAGAATAAAGATTTCGCGTTCGGTGGTTTCTTCCGCGAAAGTTTGATTATACTCCCTGATTTGCTGTTCCTGATTTTTGGCAAACCTCATATTCGTTTGAGTGGGATCGTCTAATAAATCAGTTTTTTTCTTTTCGTTTTTCTTTTTTAATGTTTTTTTTTTTCTTTTCTTTTCTTTTCTTTTCTTTTCTTTTCTTTTCTTTTCATTCTCCACCCTTTTTTATATTTGATTCATTCATTAAATGCATATAATATCATTCAATTTGTTACCAAAATTCTTGTGTTAAATGCATTGTTGTTGTAATGCTACTATTTCAAATATTTACGAAAATGTAATTTATTGTTGTTTCTGCATCTATGTAATTAGATTTATTTAGTTGTCCTCCTTTGTAAATCAGTTTTTATAACTGAATAGGATAGACGTTAAATAAATAAATAAATAAAATAAATAAAAATATATTTAACGAAATGAAAAACATGTTATACAAAAATTTATAGATAAATTATATAAATATGTGCACAATTTGATAATTTGAATGATGAACGAAGCTAACTATCAATAGAAGCAATCTGTGTCTGCTGTCGCTCGCCTAACTATTTCTCCTTAGATATCTGCATAATGTGCGTAAGCACACACGCACAATATTATTGTAAATCAGTTTTTTAACTGAATATGAGACGTTAAATAAATAAATAAAACTCACATCTTATTCCTTTTTTGAGGTGATTATTATCAGTTCTGATGCAGGGTCGCAGTGGGCGTTAATCTAGTACCCGAGTTAAATGATAATTCGATACAACGGACTACTAATGTTTTTATGGCCAATTAACACTAAGCAAGAAAATATGGTAAATAAAAATATAATAACATCATTTATTTGGACAGCGCGGTTACTAAAATGTTGTCAGTAAAAGATTTTGTATATAATAACCTGCTTATGAGCATTTTATAATGTTGCTACGAATTACACAACAAAATAATGCCAAGTAGTATATAATATACTGGTCCTTTGAGTTAAATGTATTATTATATACATCAATTAATTGAAATTTATTGATGATAAAAAATATGCATCTCACTTATAACATATTATTCAAAAGTTATAGAAACTATTAACTTTTGTAGAGTTTTGTAAATTATAATTTGTATTGCACGGATTTGTACAGGCAAATTGTACCTATATTGCATGGTAGCCAGCTTAATATGTTTATCTTTGCTTCAATACCGATTGCCTCTTTAAGACTAAATGATTCAGTTAATTAATTATAATTTATCCTATTATACAGAACACTTAATATATAGAATATTTCAACGAAAAAAAAAGTCGTATACATGCAATTTATTCTGTAGTTGCATAAATAATACAAAATTTTCGGAACTTTTAAACAATTTAAATTAAACAAATACATAGTTTTTGATCGAAATACATAAAAACTATGCTAATTATATTTATTCAAACTAAATATAAACAAAACATCAAACGGTGTGACCATAATTTCAGATTACGGCATGCGGCTTCCCACAGCGAGGTTTTTTTTAGTGTTTTTTGACAAATTTGACCCAAAATGCATTATTAACATATGCATAAAATTACATATTTTTAATCTACTCATCAAGACCTTTCATTTGAATAGTCACATGCCCATAAAGGAACGAAAAATTTTCATGTTGTCCAAACAGAATAGGGTGCTATCTCCGGATATAGTAATGATATCTCCTAAATTTAATTTCTAAATTCGAAATATTTAATTGAAATGAAATTATGAAGAAAAACTAGACCATTTGCGTATAGTTGGCTCTAAATAAATATTTTTAATTTTGGGACAAAAATGTTTGGTCACCCCTGGTGGGTCACCCACCAAAGTCATGATGGCTTACAAGTGAAATCAAATGTAATATAAATAGCTTCTCGAAACACTTTCAAACCTTCCGCCCCGGGGGGGGGGGGGGTTTGGAATTAGCCGGCTCATGGACTAATGATGATTATGGATGGAAAATGGAGGTGAGGTCCTGACGATCTTCTTCATGATGGAAAACCCATAGTAACACAACTAAATGTAAGGAAAAAAAAAGGCAGGATGAAGATTTTGAAAGGTGATTATGGATGTTAGATGGGGGTGAGGTCCTGACGATCATCTTGTTGGTGGAACCTATAGTCGAACGCAACAAGTAAAATGTTAGTAAGATACAGGCATGGATGAAGATTATGAAGGTGATTTTGGATGGATGATTGGAGGTGAGGTCCGACGATCTTCTTTGTTGGGAACCTATAGTCGAATACAACAAGTAAGTGTCAGTAAGATAGGCATGGATGAAGATTTTGATGGTGATTATGGATGGAGAAAATGGAGGTGAGGACCAGACGATCTGTTGGATAACGGAACCTATGAGTCGAACACAACAACTAAGTGTAAGTAAGATACAGGCATGGATGAAGATTATGAAGGTGATTATGGATGGAAGTGGAGGTGAGGTTCCTGACGGATCTTCTTGATTGATGGAACCTTTAGTCTAACACAACAAGTAAGTGTTAGTAAGATACAGGCATGGATGAAGATTATGATGGTGATTATGGATGGATGATGGAGGTGAGGTCCTGACGATCTTCTTGATGATGGAACCTATAGTCGAATACACAAGTAAGTGTAAGTAAGATACAGGCATGGATGAAGATTATGATGGTGATTATGGATGAAGTGGAGGTGATGTCCAGGGCGATCTTCTTGATGATGGAACCTAGAGTCGAACTCACATCTAGTAAGTGGTAATACGCGACGTGTGTAAAATAACCGTTATCACACTTTCTTTAAATTTAATATTGAAAGTGTTAGTGTTTATTTCTGATCCCTTAACCACGTTAATTGTATAGCATTTCGATTGATTTAAATATATAATTATATCTGGGACACATTAATGGTGAAATGTATACATGTTATCCGCAGGTCCGCTATCACACCCAGCATCATGCACATCGCCCCTAGGCAGGTAATAGCGTGCCCAACCAACCCACAGCATGTGATCAGACTCTTTGTGTGTGTGCGAGCCAAAGAGACGCAGAATCCTGCTTAAAATCGGTCGAAAATTCCAGGAGGAGTTTTATGGAAATAAATACATAGATCTAACCACAGATTGGCCGTATTAATATGATATCGAGCCGCCGGGGGCGTTCTAGATGTCCACGCTCGTGTTATTAAATGATATGCGGAGAAAACAAGTTTTTCTTACTTTTATTTGTTGAGTCGAATATTTTATAGCCATAATTACGAGCTCTATTACTGTGGCTAGCCTGGGGTGACGCCCGAGGCATACCAATTTAGAAAAACTTAAAAAACCCGTTTCAACACAAAACCACTAATTACGAAGCTTAACATTCCTCATAGAATTTTTTGTTCTGGTTTAGGCTATATACATTAACTTAATTTAAATTTTTAAATACGGCGGAAGTTAGATCAAAAACTGACTGTTAGAACATACAATGGTTGAGTTGCGAAATAAATTATTCACTATCAACGTGTGGGTCTGATTGTGGATTGAGGAAAATTATCTAGATGTTGGCAGCACATATTAACAGGCTAAGTGCGTACATGGTAATGATGTATGTCTTGATCTTAACCTGTGAGCTACATGGCATAAGGCTGCCTAATTATACCAATTGCTGATACGTTGATCAAAACTAGCATTTGAAACTCAAATAAAATATTTCGTTAATCTTATAATATTATACAGAAGAGCAGGCATACGGAAAAGAAAAATATTCCATTATATTCCACCGAAGTCTCTATGGCACGTTTTGTATGTATGTATGTATGTATGTATGTATGTATGTATGTATGTATGTATGTATGTATGTATGTATGTATGTATGTATGTATGTATGTATGTATGTATGTATGTATGTATGTATGTATGTATGTATTGTATTGTATGTATGTAGTAGTATGTATGTATGTATGTATGGGATGTATGTATGTATGTATGTATGTATGTATGTATGTATGTATGTATGTATGTATGTATGTATGTATGTATGTATGTATGTATGTATGTATGTATGTATGTATGTATGTATGTATATACAGGGGCCAACCACTATACTGATTTTGACAAATTTCACACCAACGTCAAGGACCAATGTATAGAGTGTTGTTTACATGGGCAGAAAGGTTTGCAGAAATTCAACCCAGAAATAAAATTTAATAAATGATTACCTTTTTTTTCGCTTTTGATAAAAAATACCCTTTCTCAACAATGCTACCACTATAAATGTTACAAACTGTACACCATTTCTGAATTATATCTTGCCCTGCCAATTTACAAAAAAATATTAAATGAAAAAATCATATTTTGCAGAGCTTTACAAAAATGGATTTGATTTGAAGCATAAAAGATGGATGGAAAAAACATCGAGGGTTAATGGGCATGAATGGAACTTTCTAAATCATATTTTGGAATCTTCATAGATTTAATACTTTGGTGTTGGCGATGTGATATTATTTGGTATCGCCCGCGTCGACGTGCATAACGCAGCAGTAGCAAACAAGTCTCGACTTGGGTGACTCACATCACATATGAGTAATGAGGTCCAATTGGATTCTGTTTAAGGTTCGCAAATTATTTGCTGCTCACTTGTCCAACATCGACTTAGGTGTTTTCCTAGTATCTTGCCCTGCCACTTACAAAAAAAAAATTACAGCTATAATCATGTATTGCAGTTCTTCTACTAAATTAAATGTGATTTAAGGAACATAAAAGATGGATGCAGAACATATCGGGAGGAAATGTAGTTCACGAATGGACCTTTCTAAAACATATTTTGAAATCTTAATAGCTTTAACACTTTGGCGTTGGCGATGTAATAAGTATTGGTGTCGCCCAGGTCCACGAGCATAGTATAGGGAACGCAGCAGTAGCAGCTAGACAAGTCTCAATTTGATGACTCAGAGCTGCATACATGTATGCTGCAGTTGCAAATGCAAATGTGGTACTCGCTCACTCGTCCAACAACGACTTTGGCGTTTTCTTAGTCATAATTGGACGAGGGAGCGGAGCGAACGAAGTCTCTATGGCAGGTTTCATCACTTCGTTGTGTTTGTGTTTGTGTGTGTGTGTGTGTGTGTGTGTGTGTGTGTGTGTGTGTGTGTGTGTGTGTGTGTGTGTGTTCGATGTGCAGGTGCCAAACTACTCGTCTGATTTTGACGATATTTCTCAACCAACGTCAAGCACCAATAGATATAGTGCTGTTAATATAGACAGCAAAATTTACAGGAATACAACCTACAAAAAATAAAAATAAAACAAAAAACTACTTATTACTACTCATTTTTTTAGCCAAAAGTTCGTTATGGAAAAAAATACTTTTTATCCCCAATGTTACCACCATGAATGTTGACAGCTGCTGACAAAAATTTAAAAATGGTATCGTGCCCCGCCAACTTACAAAAAATAAATTACTGCAAATAATCATGTTTTGCAGAACTTTACTAAATTAAATTTGATTTTTGGAGCATAAAAGAGAGATGCAGGACATCTCTAGTCACATGGGTTGCATGAATGGATCTTTTTAAAACATATTTTGAAATCTTGATAACGTAAAAACTTTGGCGTAAGCGATGTGATATGTTTCGGTGTCGCCCGCGTCATCTAGTATTTTACTGTATTGTTTGACATGGTATTAGCTTGTGAAGCCTGGGAATGCACAAACAGAAACAATAAGAAGTTATTGCATAAGAGAATTTAGTTATCATTTGGTGTTAAAGGCTAATATGCTCACCTGTCAAACTGACGGCCATCTTAAAAAAATATTTGGTCTACAAATCGCTCCCATCTACGTTACATGCAAACAGAATTTCAAGATGGCTTCTTATTGACACGCCAGTGGACCAATGACTGCGGATCTAGCCTACTAAAGATGTTCAATATCAATGGTACCCGGGTACTCGCTCACTCGTCCGACAACGGCGTCGGCGTTTTCCTAGTTAGACGAGGGAGCGCAGCGTTCTGAGTATTACAACGCAAGTCAAACGGGTTTTCGTTGTGACATTGTCTCTCTGTTTGTTTGTTCGTTGCCATACGGCCGAACGGAAAAACAGATTGAGCTTAAATTTTAAACATAGATCCGTTAGGTACTATTTACCTGAGAACAGCTAACAAAATGAGCAAAATACGTGGCGATTTTAATCTACAAGAAATAATAAATTGAAAAATAGGCTGAAAATGTGTAGGATTAAATTTAACGACAATGGTTTTGTTCTTGCATAAACTAGGAAAACGCCAAAGTCGTTGTTGGACTAGTGAGTATCACAATTACTTTTGCAGCTGCAGTATGCATGCAGCTCTGACTCATCAAGTCGAGACTTGTCTAGCTGCTCACATTTGCTGATTTTCCCGTTTTTCGCAAATGCTCGGGGAAAACGGGGGGCGCCCAAAACAAGGGAAAACATATCACATCGCCAACAAAAAAGAAATTGAACCCCAAAAATTTTTCCCAAAAATGTTTTAAAAGGCAATACATGAACTCGGTTCGACGGGATATTTTTTGGCCATCCATTTTTTAAATTTTCCTAAAATAAAACCCTTTTTAGTAAAGCTCGGGAAAAACCCCATTTTTGCCCAGAAAATTAATTTTTGTTTTTTGGGCCGGGGAACCCTAAAATTTCTAAAATTTTTTTCACAGTTTTTTAACTTCATATGGTAAACATTGGTGAAAAAAGGGTTTATTTTTTTCCAATGCGAATTTTAATTTTAAAAAAAAAAGTATGAATTTTTACAAATATTAATTTTTTGGGTAGGTTGGATTCCTGTAAATTTTTGCTGCCCATGTTAAAAAGCACCTTTTTGTTGATCCTTGACTTTGGGTGTAAAATTTGGTCAAAAGGGACGAGTATTTTTGGCCCCCTGCGCTCGAACAAACACACATACTTTACAACATCATAAACAACATCCCATACATACATAATACATCCCAATACAAAATACATACATACTAATACCATCATACATACAAAACATACATACATAAAATCATACATCATACATACATCCCTTTACATACAAAAACATAAAAACATACATACATACATACATACATACACCCCATAAAAAACAACAAAGTCCGAAAACTTGCCATAAAAGGACTCCGTTCCCCTCGTTTCACTCGTCCAAAAATTTGTATCGAATAATTTTTGTGCATGTCAGGCAGTGACCAAGGTGTACCAAATCTTGCACGCGCAAGGTTACCTAAAATTTCGCTGGGAGAATGAGTAAACCTTGCAATCTTTTCTTGCATTTCGTACTGGCTATGTTTTTCACAGTAGTTCTGTATAATATGCTTTTCAAAACATGTTCTTTATTATTATTTAATACAATCTTGAAATAAAAGAATCTAACCCGACCATTGTTTGAACAGTTCTCCCACATTCCCGGGGTTTTTCAGGTGCCCTTGGGCCACAGGTGGGAAAAACCCCAAAAATTTCGTTTTTGGGACGAGTGATTTCCCCAGCGGCAAAAGGGCAGGGCATGCATGCAGCTCTGACTCATAAAATTCGAGATTGCCCTTAGCTGCCCACTGCTAAAGTTCCCATAGGGGCTATGTTTCGTGGACGCGGGGGGAACTCCAAAAAAATGAAAACATATCACATCGCCAACGCCAAAGTTTTGGAAGCTACAAATTTCCAAAATAGGTTTTTGAAAGGTCAATACTGAACTGGGTTTCGACTCGATAGTTCGGCATCCATCTTTTATGCTCCCCAAATAAATCCAAATTAAGCAAAGCTCTGCAAAAACACGTTTTTTGTCAGTAATTAATTTTTTTTTTAAGCTGGCAGGGAAAAGTATAATTCTAAAATTTTTTTAAAACAGTTGTTAACTTTCATAGTGGTCTTTGGGTGTTTAAAAGGGAAATTTTTTTTTCCCCAAAGCGAACTTTAATTTTTAAAAAAAAAAAGGTTTTAATTTTTAAAAATTTTTAAATTTTTTTGTATGTTGGATAAACCCGTGGAAAATTTTTCTTCCCTGGGTTTAAAAGCACTCTATTATTGGGCCTTGACGTTTTGGGGTTTAAATTTGGTCAAAATCGGACGGGGGAATTTGGCCCCTGCGCATCGAACACACCCCACACACATACATAAAATACATTAAAACACGTAAACACAACGAAGTGCCGAAAAAAATTGCCATAGAGGAAATCCGTTTACTCCGCTCACTCGTCCCCAAAAGGAAAAAGACAAAGTCGTTTTAAGGGAAAAGTGAGCGAGCCCAAATGTTAAATCCTGGGGGTTTAATTTTTATTTTAAATTGATTCATTAAGTTATAAATGAGGGTGGTTTTTTAAATTTTGTTTGGGGAAGGGGGCGTCCCAAAGGGAAAGGATTAGCCACCCCTTTTTGGTATGGGAGGGAAAAAAATGTTTTTCGGATACTTATCACATGACTCACTCACACTCACTCGTCTTAAAATCACTTTGGTGTTTTCCTAGTTAGACGAGGGAGCGCAGCGACTGTGTCTGACAATTCAAGTCAAACGGCACAAGATTTGTTTTCTTGTGATTGAGTGAGTTCGCTCTAGAACGGCCAAACGGCTAAACAGATTGAGTTGAAAATTTTTCAGACATCCAGTACCAATTCTCTGGGTGCAGTTAACATTTTGAGCATAAACCGTTTCGATTTAAACTCACAATAAATAATAATTTGAAAATACATTGAATGAATCATTTAATTTAACGATAATGTTTTGTTTATGAACACATCATTCAATGTCATATCATGTTGTATATCGAATGTTGCGCGCTCAAGGTTATCCAAAATTCCGTTCGGAGATTGAGTAAACCTTGCAATTATTTTCGTATTTCGTACTGGCTATGTTTTCCATAGAAGTGTAATCATTTTAAAACATGTTCTTTAATTTTCCAGAAATAAAATAATTCAGAAATAAAAAATCGATCGCGACCGTTGATTGAACCCACGGGTTTTAACATTCCAGGTTTAAAGGCGCCTTAGACAAGTAGACTAGAAAAACACCAAAGTCGTTCTTAGACGAGTGAAGGAGTCATGTGTTGAGTACCCAGGAACATTTGCATTTAAGTTGAATGATATTATATAATATATAAATGATAGGGTTTTGAGATTAGCTGGTATAAGGACGCGTCAACTGTAAGGTCATATTGCGCCACTCTAGCCTATGATTGGCTAGAAAGGGATAGATGCCATGCTGATTCGAGCCTAATTTTGGGGAAGGAAATGGAATGTACCCCGGATAAATTAAACATGACTCGCTCACTCGTCTAAGAACGTCTTTGGCGTTTTCCTGGTTAATTATTGCCTCCATGACCGTTGTCATTATCGTACGGATCTTTCTGCCGTCATGATTTTTTGAAAGCAAACATTATTTATTTTTATTTAAAAATATGATGCGTGTTTGTTTATGAAAATATCCTTTTCCTATTTATCAAAAAAAAAAAATCATCGACGTTTTCACATCTGAACACCCACTTATTAGGGCGCGACCGGAAAATTGTAGTTTTTATATCGAATTTGTAGCGGACATCCTATTCGTGTAAACGGCTAGACTGTTGGCCTGGCCATCTGATTACAGGATGCGGCCCAACCTGTTAGGCTATGTTAATTAGATCTAGCGCTCACAGTGTCGTGTCCGCTAGTTGATTACGCAAATAAACCAAGATCAATTATTTTAATTACACTTAATGATAGTCAACTGTTTACATATTCACAGCTGATTTAATTGATCATTTATTACGAAAAATGTTACGTAATATATTATGAGTGACTAATATCCTATCAATAAAGAAGACCGGTTTGAAAACATCGGACCTCGCGTCTCTCGTGGAGTTGAAAGTTGAGGTCGGGCAAACAGACGTAAATATTTGCCAGCTATTTATCGGTTCTCTGCGATTTGACCTTTCTAAAACATATCTTCTAAGTGGACAAGTTGTTTCGTAGGATTCTAGGCATCTATGAATTAATCTGGGACAAGGAAAATAGGTTGAATATACATAGGAAAACGCTTAAGCCCCGCCGGTTGTTGGATGAGCGTAATTGGTGAATAGCTGCAGTGTTTTGCGGATTTTCTGCTGTTTGTGAAAAAATCAGAACTTTGTAAAATTTTTTTTTAAATTAATCAAATTAAATAAAAAATTAACTTATTTTTTTTAATTAATCGTAATTTAAAAAGGAAAAATCGTAATATTGAAATTCCATAAGAAATAATTATTCGACTACGCACAATTTTAAACACGAATATATTAATTCTTAAAATTTAAAGGTTCTGTGAAAAAATCATTATAATCGGATAAAGCATGTAGGTGTTTTTAAGCAGAAAGAAATTAAAAAATCGTAAAATTACGATTTTCATGAGAAATAATTATTTGATTACGCTCAAATTTCACACGAATATCAATTTATAAAATTAGGTCGGTGAAAAATCATTACAATCGGATAAAGCATGTAGGCCTAGTTTATAAGTCGAAGAAATTTTTAAAATCGAAAAAATCGTAAAATTGCGATTATCATGACAAATAATTTCGATTGCGCTCAAAACGTGGCAGTTCTTAGTTCAGAGATTTCGAAGGCTCCATAAAATTTCATCGAAATCGGAGTATGGTTTAGCCGGAATCGTTAACAGACAGACAAAAAATACGAAAGAAAGAGAAGAAAGAAAGAAGGGAAAAAAAAAAAAAAAAAAAAAAAAAAAAACATTCCGGATTTTTTTTCCAGTGTAGTGAAATGGAACTTCGCTTCGCTCGTACGCTCGCTACGCTACCCAAATTTAAATTTACCACCAATCAGCGGTAGTCACACATTGTGTTTATAAGGTGGTTTAAGGTTAAAGGTGTTTACTTACGGACCTAACAATCAATAATTGATATGAATACAATGAAGATTTTACTTCTTTTACTCACTGGAGGTCAAAAAGTTAAAAATCTTTTTAAATAAAAAAATAGTTTTAAAATTATATTTTTCTAATCTGGTTAATCCTAATTATTTGTTTATCATGTATTTATTAACAAAAAGTTTTAAATTTTTCAAATAAAATATTGAGGTCAGTTAAGGTCAAATAGGTCATATCGCGTTTTCGTCATAAATGGTGATAATCTCCATGAAATATTACTTTTTAAATACATTTTCCGTTTTATACTTATAAGTAGTGGTAATTTAGTCTAAATTTGATGTTACAATTTTTGTCAAAATTTTTTTCGAAATTTATTTTAAAATTTTAAAATAATTCTCAAATTCAAAAATTTGTTAAATAAATTGCAATGAAAGCATATAACTTATTTATTAATCGTTCTGGCTAAATTTGTGTTTCATTTACTGCATTATCTTTAGCATTCGAATAATTACTATCTGAGTTTATAATTTTTACAAAATTGTTACCTGAAATTTGGACTTAATTACCCCTAACCATAACTACAAAAAGAAAAATGTATTTGATAGTGATCGAAATTTTGACCACTTATGATGAAAACGCGATATCACCTATTTGACCTTTACTGACCTCAATATATTTTATTTACAAAATTTGAAAATTTGAGCTAATAAATATATGATAAACCAATAATTATGATAAACCATATTCCAAAAATATAATGCTCAAATTAAAATAATTGTTATTTATATAATTTTTAGCTTTTTGACCTCCAGTGAGTAAATGGAGTAAAATCTTCAATGTATCCATATCAATTATTGATCATTAGGTCATTAAGTTCATTTTAAAAAAAATATTGTGCTTGAACACCCGAATGAACTATTGTTGCACGTTTTCCTCGGATGTTTTTCATTATTTGAGCATGTCCGCGTAAATTTATTGCTGTCCAGGACAAACGACTGCTCCAATTTAAATAAAATTTTCATGGAAACTTCCAAATATCTAAAATCATACTTTCCAAGAATATGAGTCCAACCAAATAAATTTGTGAAAATCGCACTTTTCCACTTTCTCCACTTTAGAAACTAAAAATTCCATGAAATCGATTATTCTGTTAAAATCTGTAAAACACATTGTCAATATCATTTAACTTTACCATTTGCTCGTATTGTTTGTTGGAACTACTTTCAAAATGTAAGTTTATATACTAACAATGAAAAAATGATTTTGGATTAAAATCACAGTTTAATAGAGTACAATCCACTGAAAATGCTTAGCATGCAACGCCAACGTACTAAAACGTGAAATAATCCATATTTTTTTTGTAAACTGTTGTTCATGAAATAGTTTTATAAATATTAATAATGTATGAAAACATAGCGCTAACTGACCAAAAAAAATTATGGATTTATTTATGCTTGAATCACATTTTAGTAAAATCATTTACTCTATTTTTGCCATGTCTGCAAAACAATGAAATCATACGATTATTTAGCTTAGCTTAGAATTATGCAATGAACTAACATATTATGTTCTCGCTTACATATACAATACCGGGTCTGAAACCCTCAAAATATGTAGGATGATTGTATTACCAGGGGAGAAAAACGCATTTTGCCATGTTGGCAGAGTGGGTTGTGGGGCATTAAGAATGTAGAGTTGACAGACATTCTGTCCTGATGTAAGTACAATGCCATGCACAATGATTGTTCATATTGTTAGAAAATATTATGTTCTTATCATGGGGGTCGAAAGTTTTCCTTGGAGGGGACGAGGCAGCAACGACACGGAGGACACCTATAGTAGAGGCAGTTGAGATGGAGAATTGCATTAATCGCAATGAGCGGTGGCAAGAAGTCTTGTGAGTATCAAGAGGTATAGGGCCTATGATAATTGCAGTGCCCCCTGGGACATGCCAGCGGTGTGATGGAAGGAGTTGCGTTTCATTCAATAGGGTAAAGTCAATAGATTGTGATTTGATTAGGTGAAGTAGACTAGTAGTTCTGGTGTTTTGTTCTTATTCTCCTGTTTGCGTTCAAGGCGAGTGTTCGCAATGGTTTATGGGCGGATATTGACAGAACACATACGATTATTAGAAATTGGTTGTAAGAAAAAATAATCGCTCAACTGTGATCACGAAGCCATATACATTTTAAAATAGTACCGACTGAGCTTTCCAATGATCGCACATCCAAAAACAAAATGGCTGTTAAAAAACCCCGCTACCACAATTCGAAGTGACTTGCTCAAGGTGCATTCTACCACATAGTCAAGTCAGATTTGAGATGTAAACTGGGATGAACGAAACTGTTTCCCTAAGGTTCTGGCTCCTGGTCTATATCAGCCAGCATCAAATTTTTGTTTTCGTAAAGTATCCCTTCAAAAGTAGTAAAATTTTTCCGCTCTGATATATCGACGGTGTACAGTATTTTTTTTAAATTCATTTGAGAAAAAAAAAGTTTAATTACTCCTCTTTCTTTGGAAACAACAAGCGTCAGTAGGCAAAGTCTTTCATGGGACCTTTTGTTTAGTTTATTTTCAATTTCCATATTGGCAAAATACGAATATACTCCACATAAACATTGCATATAATTGGTCGCTTCGCGAACGCTTTTTACAGTCGCGTTGATGGATAAGCTTTTATGGTTGATTATTAGTGTCCAATGATTACTGTTTCGTGTCTTCATTGTTGTCGTCATTGTCATTGTCGTCATTATCAAGACAAGAGCAAGTGTGAACCATTTCTGCCTTAACCAATGCGAGGCGAACGACTGCGAGTCGGAAAGAGACCGTGAACCAACACGAACCACGCTGTACCAGCCGCGAAAAGGTGCGGAGCGGCGAGGTAAAAAATACAAAGTTCGATTTTTATGAGAAATATTTCTTTTATTGTCCCTAAAATCATAACATCTAATTTCAGTGATTTCTTACGTTCACATAAAGTTTCATCAAGATCGGAGTAGCCGTTCGCCCGGGCGCGGGCCAAATATCACGAAAATATCGCAATACAAATCGGGGGGAAATCGTAAAAGTACAATATTTATAAGAAATATTTCTCCGAATGTACTCAAGAACTTTGCCGATGTAAGTTTAGAGATTTCTAAGGTCCCCTGAAAATTTCATCAAGATCGCATTCCGTTTGCCCAATAGAGTGCGAACGGGCCAAAATGAAAAACATTTGATGTATTTTTCTCAGGGTAAGTGAAATTTAAGTCTTCGCTGCGCTCATCCAAAAATTGCCATAAGATCACGTCAGTCAATAATAAGTCAAATCTATTTGAATTTTACTTGGCTGATAAGCAAGTAGTGCTAGTTCCTATATCCTCAACATACCTAGTGCACCTGAAGAGGGGCATACATTGCACCCTATTTAATTTCCTCAGTAAAAAAGTGAATAATTATACTAAAGGAAATTTGAAAATACTGTTTAGGGTTTTTGAAAAATGTAATATTAATAAAATATATTTTTAAAAACGCTCCAAAGCGCTGTGTAAATTATTGTTTACTATTTCCCAGTTATATATGTATTTGTATCAAAATTTCAATTTAATTATCTCTCATTTAAATGCTAGTAGTATATTAATATATCAACAGGAAGTTTCATAACATGAAACTTAAAAAATCTTGTACGTTATACAAGTAAGTATTGCTACAAAATGTTACAAAGCAAAATATGTAAAAGTGATATAAAATATAAATTTTATGTGTGATTTGTATGAATTATTTGTAGTCACTTCTGAATCCATTGAGATCTATGACGCAACTACAATTCAGACGATAAAGGATGCCGTTTCGGTGGTGTATTTGGCTAAGGCGCCTACCTTGTATGTGGGAGGCCCGTGTTTGAACGCCGGTCGGGATGGACTTTTTTAATTTCTTATTTGTATTACATATTGAAGCACCGCGAATATTTACCAATCAAGATCCAATCTGCTAATTGATTGACGATCAATAACTATCCGTCCACTGGATCAGTGATTTCAATTATTTAACCATAAATTCATGAAACTGTGTAAATTATATCACATTAAATAAAAGACATAATCACTAGACAAAACTATGCCTTTAATAAGACAATACATTCCCTAATCCGTAATCCTGGAATCACCTCCTACACCTAAGATGGCTGAGATAATAAGAGAGAGCCAAGTCACTTCCTGTAGTGACTGGTAACAGATTCCTTGATTGTGTGTACCTGATTGATTGATTGATTGATTGATTCAGGTCTTTATTTTAAGGCGGGATTAAGGCTAGTGAAACCTTATCTTCCATCTAACCTTTAAGGAGGTACATTACATTCCATTTTGTATGATGTTGGTAATCTAGGGCGACGGTCGTCGCCCGGCAGACAAGCGATGCGATGCTTAGGAGACACCGAACTCCGGCCCTATATACAGCTACCAGAGTTGGGGGGTTTTCAGCTATCTGCACACGCCGCCCCGAAAGAGTTACAATCTTGAAACTCGGTATATGACCTGGTATGTGGTCCATGACATACCAAAAAAAAAATCAACCCGATCCGACAACTCGTTCTGTGTTAAAAAAGGCTCTCAACATCGTCAAATTCCTTAAGGCTGGCTGGTGGTTGGGTGGGTGGGTGGGTGGGTGGCTGGCTGGCTGGCTGGCTGGCTGGCTAGGAGTTTCCGCGGAGATTTCTTTAGCCTACAGAGAAAACGGTAAATCTTAGAACTATGAAACTTGGACCACACTTAGGTGTATTTCAGACGCAGTGCCTTTTGCTTTCAAAACCAAAATCGGGTAACAGGGACCGGAGAAAATAAAAATTTGGATGATAATCAAAACGCGTAATTACCAAGGCGTGGTAATTTGTACAAACTTGAAATTTAACATGCTATTAACCATTATAATATCTTGCGTCCAAAACACAAGGGGCTAAATTTGGGATGACCATGGGCCCAAAAATGACAAAAAAAACATATCTGAACTTTAACAAATGAATCATTCAAGAAAACGCTACAACTGAGATGTTTCAAACGTGGAATACATTTTGATATCTCTCATTCTTTATCACTTTTGGAATATGGAAAGCAAAATTGGTTAACGGGTACCGGAAAAAAACAAAATTATCAAAAGTAGGTAATTCCGTACTCTTATGAATAATACGCTATACCGAGAAAACGGTTCATCTTAGAACTTTGAAACTTGGGCCACATTCAGATGTACCTCATATAACAAAAACCGGCATTGGGACCGGGGAAAATCAAAATCAAAATCAAAATCAAAACGCTAATTACTCAGGCGTAGTAATTTGTACAAGCTTGAAATTCAACATGCTCTAACCATTATAAATATCAAGTGCTTATGCTAGTGCGTTGGTCTTGTGTTAGCGTATCTGCTTCCAATGCAGAAGGGCCAGGGTTCGATTCCCGCTAAAGTCAGAAGTTTTTTAACTTCTGATTTGGACTTAAGTCTATCAGTTCTTGTCTTAGGAGTTTGTAAACGGTGACTTTGGAGCCGTCCTAGCAACGAAGCACATAGTAAATTTCAGAGTTGTTCTGAATCGGCCTTGTTGATTCTGGCGTTGATCCGCGGGTGTTCGCACTGTCCATACCACTGATTGATATATTTCCTATTAAAAATATCGATCTTTGGTTGGTTATCGCTCACTCGTCGATTGCGTCGGGGCCTGCAGGGTTGGCTTGGTCGCTTTGATTAAAAGTCCCCCACTGAAAATCTATTATATAACTGAGTGGGTAGTATGTAAATAAAAATTTATTTATTTATTTATTTATTTAAGGGGTATCTTTGGGGGGACCGTGGGCCCAAAAATGTAAAAAAAAAAACAACTTTGAACTCAACAAATTTAATCATTCACACCTTGATAGCGAACGAACAACAAAAAGATGTTATATCCAACCAAATACAAAAATTTGTAAAAAAAAAAAACGGCAGCCAAGCTCTCCTTCAAAAGTCTTCGGCTGTGAATGCTGTGAGATATAGAAGTTGAGCCAAGCTTATTATTCTTTCTCCCTAGTTTCGCTTTTAAAATAAGTAAGATCATTTCGCCTGTTGACGAGCGCCAAGCCAACCGATTTTTGTGGTAAAAAAGTAAAATTTTTAAACTCGAAATCATAAAAAAATGGCTTGGCCATTGAATTTGGTTCATGGCCAAGAATTTTTTTTTATGATTTCGAGTTTAAAAATTTTACTTTTTTACCACAAAAATCGTTGGCTTGGCGCTCGTCAACAGGCGAAATGATCTTACTTATTTTAAAAGCGAAACTAGGGAGAAAGAATAAAAAGCTTGGCTCAACTTCTATATCTCACAGCATTCACAGCCGAAGACTTTTGAAGGAGAGCTTGGCTGCCGTTTTTTTTACAATTTTTTGTATTTGGTTGGATATACTACTACTACTACTACAACTACTTATACTACTACTACTACTACTACTACTACTACTACTACTACTACTACTACTACTACTACTACTACTACTACTACTACTACTACTACTACTACTACTACTACTACTTGTTGTGTCCCGCTCCCATTAAAGCGCTCGATTGTTAGACCTGTTTACAAAAATGGCGATCACAAAGATTTCTCTAACTATAGACCTATTTCTATTTTGCCGTCAATAGAGAAAATAATGGAACGGTACGTGGCAGATTTGCTAATTAAAATACCTAAATGATTTAAAATAATTGATACAAAACAATATGGGTACCAAAAAGGGAAAAGTACAGGGAAACTGCTTGACGACTTCGCAGATATTGTAAAGGGGGCGTAAACAACAACCTTAATGTTTTAACAATTTTTATAGATTTCAGCAAAGCTTTCGACACGTTGTTGCACAAACGATTATTGCATGCTTTAGATATAGTGGGAATATCGGGGCCATCATTAGACTGGTTTCAAGATTATCTTTCAAACAGATGCCATGGCTGTTAAAGTCAATAATGTTCTAAGCAAAAATGTTGAAATCACGTCAGGAGTTCCACAGGGATCTATTCTGGGCCCTTTGCTTTACCTCATTTATGTGAATGACATGTTAAAGGAAGTAAAGAATGCTTTGCATTTTTGTACGCTGACGATACGCGCGTGGTGATAGTTCACAAAAATCTAGAAATTGCTAAAAAGCTATTGCAGCGTGATTTTATAAATTTGTTGAGATGGGCTCACGATAATGGTTCTAACAATTAATTTTAAGAAAACCAAAGTGATCTATATACACCACTCCCTTTATGTCCCATCAGAAAATAGAAATTGTGTTTCATGAAAAACGCCTGTTTGCATGCAAATCATAGAACGGGATTACTGTCAATAAATGATAATTGTATGTGTAAAAGGTACCTAGAAAATGTAACAGAATTTACGTATTTAGGTGTCATAATAGATCACAATTTCAAATGGAGTTTTCATATTGAGAAATTATGTAATCGGCTTAGATCAGCTTTGTATAGTATTAAACTCTAAAGCAAATGTCAAGGGGGGTGTTTTAAAAGTTGTCTATCACGCTCTTGTAGAGTCTATAATTAGGTATGGCTTACTAGCATGGGGTGCTACATCCGGTACATATGTGCAAGATATGTTAACATTCAGAAACGTATTTTTAAGATCATGTATCCTCACAAGTATGACATAAATGTTAATGTTGGTTTAATGTTTGTAAATGAACTACATGAATATATGATAACTAACGAATAACTATTTTGACAAAGATTACTTAGCTGTGACGCAACATACATACGATACAAGAAATAGAGATAGATTTTTAATACCGGCAACCAGATACAACACTTATGGAGATCAGGAAAGAAAAATTATTGTACCTAAATTCTTAAATACCTTACCTGACAATTTAAAATCATTAAAATCTATGAATGAGGTGAAGAGGAAAATAATAAGAATGGATAATAAAAAGGGAATGAATATTATTGTCTATGATTTGTCTGTGTTTTTGTTTTTGAAGTTATGTAATCTTTGGTGGGGTAGTTATATGGTAGTATAATGTTTCTTATATTGTATACTATTGTGTTACTCTTTAGTTTTAGAATGTTTTTCATTTTTTGTTATCTGAATTTATTGTATCACGACAAAATGAGAGTCAGAGATATTGTTTATATATGTTTTGTTGTTAAAGAGACTCTGCAGACAAGCTACGTAAGTAGTTTTGCGGAGTCTGAATTGCTGTATTTTGTATTTTTTTTTCCAATAAAGAACAATTCAAAAAAAAAAAAAAAAACTACTACTACTATCTACTACTACTATACTACTACTACTACTACTACTACTAACTACTACTATCTACTTACTACTACTATACTACTGACTACTACTACTACTACTACTACTACTACTACTACAAACTACTATACTACTACTACTACTACTACTACTACTTCTCGTGGGGTTGTGTCCGCTCCCATAAAGCGCTCGATTGTTAGACCTGTTTACAAAAATGGCGATCACAAAGATTTCTCTAACTATAGAACCTATTTCTATTTTTGCCGTCAATAGAGAAAAATAATGGAACGGTACGTGGCAGATTTGCTAATTAAATACCTAAATGATTTTAAAATAATTGATACAAAACAATATGGGTACCAAAAAGGGAAAAGTACAGGGAAACTGCTTGACGACTTCGCAGATATTGTAAAGGGGTGCGTTAAACAACAACCTTAAATGTTTTAACAATTTTTATAGATTTCAGCAAAGCTTTCGACACGTTGTTTGCACAAACGATATTGCATGCTTTTTAGATATAGTGGGAATATCGGGGCCATCATTAGACTGGTTCAAGATTATCTTTCAAACAGATGCATGGCTGTTAAAGTCAATAATGTTCTAAGCAAAAATGTTGAAATCAAGTCAGGAGTTCCACAGGGATCTATTCTGGGCCCTTTGCTTTACCTCATTTATGTGAATGACATGTTAAAAGGAAGTAAAGAATTGCTTTGCATTTTTGTACGCTGACGATAAAAGAGCTGGTGATAGTTCACAAAAATCTAGAAATTGCTAAAAAGCTATTGCAGCGTGATTTTATAAATTTGTTGAGATGGGCTCACGATAATGGTCTACCAATTAATTTTAAGAAAACCAAAGTGATCTATATACACACTCCCTTTATGTCCCATCAGAAAATAGAAATTGTGTTTCATGAAAACGCCTGTTTGCTGCAAATCATAGACGGGATTACTGTCAATAAATGATAATTGTATGTGTAAAAGGTACCTAGAAAATGTAACAGAATTTACGTTTTAGGTGTCATAATAGATCCCAATTTCAAATGGAGTTTTCAATTGAGAAATTATGTAATCGGCTTAGATCAGCTTTGTATAGTATTAAACTCTAAAGCAATATGTCAAGGGGGTGTTTTAAAAGTTGTCTATCAGCTCTTGTAGAGTCTATAATTAGGTATGGCTTACTAGCATGGGGTGCTACATCCGGTACATATGTGCAAGATGATTGTTAACATTCAGAAACGTATTTTTAAGATCATGTATCCTCACAAGTATGACATAAATGGTAATGTTGGTTTAATGTTTGTAAAAGAACTACATGAATATATGATACTAACGAATAACTATTTTGGGCAAAGATTACTTAGCTGTGACGCAACATACATACGATACAAGAAATAGAGATAGATTTTTAATACCGGCAACCAGATACAACACTTATGGAGATCAGGAAAGAAAAATTATTGTACCTAAATTCTTAAATACCTTACCTGACAATTTAAAATCATTAAAATCTATGAATGAGGTTTAAGAGGAAAATAAAAGAATGGATAATAAAAAGGGAATGAATATTATTGTCTATGATTTGTCTGTGTTTTTGTTTTTGAAGTTATGTAATCTTTGGGGGGGGAGTTAGAGGGTAGTATAAGGGTTCTGATATTGTATACGTATTGTGGTACTCTTTAGTTTTAGAATGTTTTTCATTTTTTGTTTTCTGAATTTATTGTATCCACGACAAAATGAGAGTCAGAGATATTGTTTATATATGTTTTGTTGTTAAAGAGACTCTGCAGACAAGCTACGTAAGTAGTTTTTGCGGAGTCTGAAATTGCTGTATTTGTATTTTTTTTTCCAAATAAAGAACAATTCAAAAAAAAAAAAAAAAACTACTACTACTACTACTACTACTACTACTACTACTACTACTACTACTACTATACTACTACTACTACTACTACCCACCACCACCACCACCACCACTACTACTACTACTACTACACTACTACTACTACTACTACTACTACTACTACTACTACTTAAACTACTATAACTATTTAGTTTTCAAGTAACTCAATTTCGCAGTATGTTATTTTCTTATTTACTAAATTTCTAGCCTCTTATATTCATCTTATAAACATGATTTCCAATTGAATGCTTCCACTTTTTATAAATTTTATCCCTTTTTCAACATATCATCCTTAATTTCCCTCGTAATCCAGGGTTTGTTATTTCTTTTCATGTTGTCATTGCACGTCACTGTTATTGTACTAGACTCATATAAGGTATTAAATTGCTGCACAAACTTTTCATACACAATACATTTGGATCAGAGACGTGCAATAATGCTCCCAATTTACATTAAGTATTTCCTCCCTTACTTTTTTTCATTTATAACCTTTTTTTCACTGTCAACACGATCTGACTCCCAATTTTTTACTACCTGCCTCCACTTTACCGATTTCCAAGCAATATACGTAATGATCAGAGATTGTTGACTCACCAATTACAGATACTACGTCATCACACTTACTATTTACCCTAACGAAACCATGGTCTATACACGTTTTGTAATTCGGTCAGCCTGCAATCCACCCTTGTTTCATTATAAATACACCTCATCAACCATGACTAGCCATTACATTCATATACATTTCTACTTGATTCGATGCATTAGCAAATAAATTCAAATTTACATCCCCCAAAAATAGTATCTGTCCTTATCGTCTACGCCACTAAAACAATTGATCTATCTCCGCGATAAAACTCGAAACTCGATATTTGGAGCCCGTATACAGACCACCAGCCGTGTGACGTCCCTTCCAAAATAACATTTCCTGTTATACCTTCAAAAGAGCTGAAACTAGTAGTAATTAATGATGATATATGATATATATATATATGATACTAACGAATAACTATTTTGACAAAGATTACTTAGCTGTGACGCAACATACATATGATACAAGAAATAGAGATAGATTTTTAATACCGGCAACCAGTTACAACACTTATGGAGATCAGAAACGAAAAATTATTGTACCTTAAAACTTAAATACCTTACCTGACAATTTAAAATCATTAAAATCTATGAATGAGGTGAAGAGGAAAATAAAAGAATGGATTATAAAAAGGGAATGAATATTATTGTCTATGATTTGTCTTTGTTTTTGTTTTGAAGTTATGTAATCTTTGGTGGGGTGGTTATATGGTAGAATAATGTTTCTTATATTGTGATACTATTGTGTTACTCTTTAGTTTTAGAATGTTTTTCATTTTTTGTAATCTGAATTTATTGTATCACGACAAAATGAGAGTCAGAGATATTGTTTGTATATGTTTTGTTGTTAAAGAGACTCTGCAGACAAGCTACGTAAGTAGTTTTGCGGAGTCTGAAAATTGTTGTATTTTGTATTTTTTTCCAAATAAAGAACAATTCAAAAAAAAAAAAAACTACTACTACTACTACTACTACTACTACTACTACTTCTACTACTACTACTACCACTACTACCACTACTACCAGAAACAAGCTACTGCGTAGTTTTGTGGGGTTTGTCTAATCTGT
Source organism: Sweltsa coloradensis (assembly GCA_024449915.1). Classification (NCBI taxonomy): domain Eukaryota; kingdom Metazoa; phylum Arthropoda; class Insecta; order Plecoptera; family Chloroperlidae; genus Sweltsa; species Sweltsa coloradensis. Next base: position 82,640 of record JAMZAV010001874.1, read on the forward strand.
ATTTGCTTCTTGACTAATAAAAAGTTATAATAAACTACTACTACTACTACTACTACTACTACTACTACTACTACTACTACTACTACTACTACTACTACTACTACTACTACTACTACTACTACTACTACTACTACTACTACTACTTTACATTACTATGTACATGCATTAGAACAGGGTAAAGACTGCAGAAAAGCAACGTGGCAAAATATAAATGAAATAATGGGTCGGAAAAGGAAAGATACAGTTGAGGAAGTTATAAATAAATTTTTAGGTAAAAAAAATGATACAATTCCAAACATTGTAATAATTTTGCAAATACCTTGTAGATAAAATTGAAAATATTTTTCACATTTGCGACTTAAGTGTGTAATAACAAAAAAAGATAAGCATACGAGAAACAATTACAGTCGATTACGTGCCTCCTATTTCAGCGACCGGAGCAAAGAAATAATATTTAAAAAGAAAATAATAAAAAGCGGGGTTTTGACGGAAATTAGATTTAAAAGGATTGCAAAAATAGTTGAGGATCAGTCCAGTTTTTCCCCTATTTTTTAACTTATCCTTGAAAGGGGGGGGTAATTCCAGAAAAAATTGAAAACATCTGTTGTAGGAAAATTTTCAAAAAAAGGGCGACCATTTGAAATAGTCAATTATGGGCCCCAAATTCCCCAATTGGTTGTAGCTTTGAAAAAACACTTGAAAGAAGTGGCAAATTTGTTTAATAGATTACATGACGAAATTTAAAATAATAACGAACAAAAATATGGTTTTTCAAAGAGGAAAAAGTACAGTTGCCCCTTTTGGATCCTTTTTGCCCTAGTTAAAATACTAAGTAGACAAAAAATTTTAACATTTTAGTAGTTTATCGATTATAAAAAAGCTTTTGACACCTTGTTTTTAAAAGCGCTAGATGCGTTGGAAAGTATTGGGGTTAGAGGTACATTTTTAAAAATTGGTATAAAAATTTTTTACGAGCAGAAATTAATTGTAAAATAGGCGAAGTGTATAGTGAAGCAAAGTCATGTAGAGTGGCGACCAAAAGGGCTCTATTTTAGGACCTAATTTTAATTAATATATGTAAAATTAGGTTTAAAGTATATTATAAGTGCATTGCTTTTTTACGGATGACTTTGTTTTAGTTTCTATCCTAAAAACGTAAAAAAATTGCAGAAAGATACTTCCCAAAATGATTTTCAAAATTTACTCAGGTGGAACCATGACTAAGGCAAATCGTAAATTTTGAAAAAAAAACAAAGATTGGCCATTTCTATGCCGCAAAAACGCGGGGTCGAAAACTAATTCAATTTTTATTGCCCACAATTTTTGAATGTTTACACGAACGCGGGTAAAATGATCGGATTTCGTGTGATACACAATTGCAACTGTTACAGCCATCCGTATTTTTGGGGTTTTGGAGATGATAGAAAAATTTTAGTTGGAATATACAAGCGAGAAAAAGTAAACGTTAAGGTCATGCGTTTCCCAATTTATGCAGAAAAAAGTTTTTTTCCCATTTAAAATGTAAAGAGGGTTTTATATACCCCTTGCAGAGTCGGTTATTTCTTACGGTCGGGTAATTTGGGTAAAGCCGTATCAAGCTAAATGATAAATCCTATTCAAAATAAAATAATAAGATGATCACTTTGAAAAAAATTTTAAACATTTTGGGAATTTAAAGACTAAAAAACTTTTTACCTTTAAAAAAAATTTTTTCACAATAAATTATTTTTTTAAAAACATTTTTCGTTAAATACTCCCCCCCAAAAACTGTATAAACACACTATTTTACTCGCCCCAAATCTTCGGAATTATACCAGTTGCCACGGGCAAAAAGTAGGGGAAAAGAACATTTAGCTACACAAACCCTTTTCTTTTTTAAATAGTTTTCCCAAAAGAACATCAGGTTTTAGAGATATTTATAAAAATCAAAAGAGAGCTAAAGGCATTTTATTCGAAATATGCAGGAAGTTGGGTTTTGTGATTTTTTATACATAAGTGTTTTATAATTTTAAGTCATGAATTAGCACTATAATTTTCACGTTCTATATTGTTCTATTCAATGTTTTTTCACTGTATTTTTCGCAAAATGTTTCTTTTACAAAAATGTTTTTTTGGGTAGTATAAGTATTTTAAATTTTCACATTTAATTACTTGTTTTTTTTTACTATTTTAAACTTTTTTTTTTATGGTAGTATTTTATTTTTATTTTTTTTTTTTAACAGCTGAGTCATTCACTGCTTTCTGATACTTACTTTTTTTCATTTTTTTTGTATGTATTAGAATTTTTTAAAAATTGAATTTGTTAAAATCATTACTATTTCCATGCATGATTTCTTTAAGTAACATGTTCCAAGTTTTAAACGTCCTGTGCAGCTTGTGGATGGCCGAACTTGTTTGATAAAAAAATGTAAAAAGGATATGTATTTTAATAAAAAAAAAAAAAAAAAAAAAAAACTACTACACTTACTATACTACTACACACTACTACATACTATACAAAATTTTACTACTACTACACTACCACAAACTACTACTACAAATACTATAATTCTACTACTTTCTTTCTATACTATATACTACTATACTACACTACTACATACTACTACAAAAAACTACTACAAATATACTGCTGCGGCTGGTGTTTCTATATACTACTAACACACTACTACTACTACTCACTACTTTAATACTACTCCTTTTACTACCACTATACTTTAACAATACCTAACTACTACTAATATACTACTACTCCCCACTATATACTATACTTACTACTACTAACACTACTATATACTACTATTCACTACTACTATACTATACTACTACACTACTATTAATACTTTATACCTATATACTATACTACTTCTACTACTATTACTATACTACTACACTACTGAGTCTGAAAATTTCTGTATTTTGTTTTTTTTTCCAAATAAAAAACAAATTAAAAAAAAAAAAAAAAAAAAAAAAAATAATACTTAAATTTACTACTACACATTTATACTATACACTACTAACTATACACACACTACACTACTATATACTACTACTAATATACTTACTACTATATACTATTTTAAAAAAAATTAATTTTTAAATTTTAAATTTTTTTTGTCAAGAAGCATAACGAAAGGAAATATCATCTGTATTGACTAGGAAAAGGATTCCAAGGGATTTATTTTTGTTAGGGAACCCAAATTTTTAAGGGGAAGGAAATTGGTTCTCTCTGGGCTCAGCGCCCCTAAGAATTGCATGGTACGAAAAAGTAATCGCCGATCTTTTGACCGCGCAAAAGAAATCTAAAAAAAAAACCAAAACCATCGCAAGATCATGATTTTTTTGATGAAAGATGATGGCATTCTACTTTGCCGATGACGCTTCCTAAATTAAAACTATTTTGAGTTTAATTGACCCCTGTTTGCGCGCGTCGCCCAAAGTACCCCCCTCTGAGCGGCAACCTAAGCGAGACGCAGCCACGTTTTGTGCAGCTGTGGCATCCTCGCATACCACGCCCCTGTCCATGGTTGCTAAATGTACTTTGCATTCAAGATTTTGTTGGCACATTTAAGGATATTTTATTAGTAATGTATAATCTAGTACAACCCACTGACCTCACAGTAGCCACAAAGCAAGTCGGATACCAAATGTAATGCTGATGCCACGGACAAAATGTTTTTACGTGCTTTTTCATGAGCAGTTTGGAAGGTTTGGCAACAGTGTAAATGTAGAGTTCACTTTGACTAAAAACAAAGGTCATTAATATTTGTGATAGAGCAGAGTTATGTATATCCACGCAAAGAGGAAAGATTATAGTTTCTTACAGAATGAATATAATTCCGGTCCGTGGTCGTGTTCTCGCGCTATCGCTTACGAAACATTTAGCACGGGTTAATCGCCTATACCACGCTGACCGGAGAGAACCAGACAACGCCCACTTAGGTTCCTATTACTATGTACACATGTATACAAAGATTTGAACCTGCAGATAAGCTGTTTTGCAGCTTTGCAGGACAATCGATTGTATTTGTAAATAAATTGTTCAATAAAGACAACTTAAAAAAATACTACTACTACTACTACTACTACACTACTACTACTACTAACTACTACTACTACTACTACTACCTACTACTACTACTACTACTACTACTACTACTACTACTACTACTACTACTACTACTACTACTACTACTACTACTACTACTACTACTACTAATAATAATAATAATAATAATAATAATAATAATATATATTTTTTTTAAGATGCCTTTATTGCACAATTTATTTACAGATACAATCGATTGTCCTGCGAAGCTGCAAAACAGCTAATAATTATAATAATAATAATAATAATAATAATAATAATAATAATAATAATAATAATAATAATAATAATAATAATAATGAATATATGGTTTTTAAGCATAAGCCCGCTTTAAGGACATAGTTATTGATTCATAGCAGTTGTCGAAAAAGTTTGCCCCGACTGGGGTTCGAACCCAGAACCTCCGGCTTAACGTGCCATAGCTCTACCAATTAAGCTACCGGGACCACATAACAAACCTTTAGGAAACTGCTATTTGTTGTGACTGTTGACTTACATGACATAAATCCAACAGAAGACGGCAATGTAGCTGTCAAATCTGAAAGATTGCATGGATAAATTCAATCACATCTCATCTCCCATGAGTTGGGTAGTATTAATATATGGTTTTTAAGCATAAGCCCGCTTTAAGGACATAGTTATTGATTCATAGCAGTTGTCAAAAAAGTTTGCCCCGACTGGGGTTCGAACCCAGAACCTCCGGCTTAACGTGCCATAGCTCTACCAATTAAGCTACCGGGACCACAGAACACACCTTTAGGAAACTGCTATTTGTTGTGACTGTTGACTTACATGACATAAATCCAACAGAAGACGGCAATGTAGCTGTCAAATCTGAAAGATTGCATGGATAAATTCAATCACATCTCATCTCCCATGAGTTGGGTAGTATGAATATATGGTTTTTAAGCATAAGCCCGCTTTAAGGACATAGTTATTGATTCATAGCAGTTATGAATCAATAATAAGAAGAAGAAGAAGAAGAAGAAGAAGAAGAAGAAGAAGAAGAAGAAGAAGAAGAAGAAGAAGAAGAAGAAGAATAATAAGCTCTGACCAGCATGGCACTTTCTTCTCATATCCCCTATAATGCATGGTTCATTATGATGCTCCCATAATCCAAAGAAACCAAAACTTTAGGGAAAAACATCTTGTTATCCTACTCAACTTCAAATCAATGTATCATTGTACAACTCTCATAATACAACAACACAATTTTTTGTAGGCTTATGTGTCCTTTTAGGGGTAGGTGATCTTTTAGGCAGGCGCTGTACTATTACTGTGATTTGTGTTCTCATTTAAAGTATATTTTAAATGATATTAAATAATATTTCAATTTGGTAGCAGAGCATAATCGTTCGTGTGCAGAATAAAGTGAGTAAAACATTATTTTAAATCAGTCAGTTTCTTCGACGTGTGTTTGTTCTTTGCTGTTGGGCCTCGTGGACACTGATGGCGTCTCATGAAATAGGCAAGCGTAGTGACTCGTTCATCCATTTTGTAAAGCAACGTTTACTCATTTCACGTTTCACTGAGCAGACCTACGTAGTACGTATCAATGCAGACTACGTCCAATCTTGGGGACGTTTATAGGAACGCGTTCTTTTTCTTACAGCCGGAACTTCATTTGTAACGTAAAAAGATACAATTTCGTGTGAACTTGGAACGAATTTAACGTTCCTCTATACGTTCGCCGTCGTAACCCCGTCGAATTCCAGTACCTGATAACGTAAACTTCTATAAAAAATATCTCGTGACTTGGCGTGTTTTCGAAAATGACTCCACCCCTTGTGAGATTCCGAGTCGTGAAAGCGGACGGATTCCTTGCGTACATTTCGCCAGTTTTTTCTATTTATCACTTTACTAAATAAAAGTTATGATAAATAAACTTCTATCACATTATTTAAATTAGTTATTTTCTTTCGACTGGCTACGTCAGGGAGTTACTTTGTAAACCCAAGGTGAAAGGCGTAATATGTCGTCATACGAAATAGGAGAGCGAAGCATCCCACGTGCACAATAGTATCTAATAGACCTTAATTACCTGTGATAAAAACAATAAAATATCATTAGTTAATAACATCAGAACAGCAATAAACAAACACGTTCTATTGGTTTTCATTAGTATGGTGTGATGTATGAACATTTGAACTACCCGCCTAGAGCACTGCAGTGTAGTGGAGCTCTGTGTCGTGGGATCTGAGGGGCGGTGGGTTAGTAGTTGCTGTCTTCCCCGTCTTGACTTGCAAGGAGCGATGTCATGTAGTAGCCTAGCATCCTAGTGATTGTAATTGTATCTATTTCTAATAAAGTACTGTTAATCTTATATCTAAATATCGAGTGATGATTCATATGGCGCCCTCATAACATATACATAACACTGGCGACGAACGGGAAATGCAAAGTAAGTACCATCTCGGAAATCTGAAGGCCCTAGGCCAACGCAAACAGTAGGCCTAGGCTAGGCAAAAACGCGCCAAGCATGGCGTCCGTCGGGAAAATCGACGAATTCAACCCAGAAATCGACAACTGGGAGGAATATATGGAGAGGGTGGAATTCTACTACATTGCCAACAACATTGAAGAAGAGTCCAGGAAGCTGGCAGTGCTTCTGAGTGTTGTAGGAAACCGCCATACACTAACAGTGGGGTCGTGGGCCTAGAAGGCCTAACGAATTTGACATTGGCACTATTTCGACGGCAATAAAGAACCTTTTTCACCCAAAAAACCCTCTAAAATAGTGATGAGATTTAACTTCCTCCAAAAACCCAAAAGAGGGGGGAAAATCGCGCAGTTGTGTCAAAACCCAGAAAGTAACAAAAAAACTGTAACTTTACAGCAGATTTGAAACTAGACTCGGATCTTTAGTTGTGGGCATTTGCAACGAAGCCTTACAACGTAGGCTATTGGAAATGAGGATCAAAAATTTAAAAAAGCCCTACAAAGGGGCTTAGCAGGGGAGGCAGCAGCCCAACAACAGACGGCAATGAGAGCTCCAGCCAACAAGGGGTTAGCAAGGAGATCAACACCCTTTTCATACAAAAAGGGCAAGGATTCCACACAAAAAGGACCACAAAGGGAACGTGCTACGGTGCGGTTATGACATAAAGGACAATCATAAAAGTTTGCTAACGAAACTTGTCTTTTTGAAAAAGGGTGGGACACCTTGAGCGAGTTTTTTTAAAACAAAACAGAAAAAGACAAACGTAAAAGAAAAACAAAAACCAAAGTCGGAAAGACTTCCAAACAAACCGGGGAGGGTTTAAAAAGAAATCAATTGAATAAACATCAAAACGCTTACGAAATCCCCCCAGGTGGGCCATGTTTTAAGGTAATCATCTAAGCAACCCCCCTACCCCTAGCACTAAAATTAAATGGTTGCATGCATAAAAGGGGAAGTAGACTCTGGATCTGCATGTTCAATAAAAATGACATAATTTTTTAACCATTTTTGTCACAGTCTTTATCCCCACCAAGCTTAAACAGACAGGCATAGGACTAAAAACATGGCCAAAAAATGCTGTGGGTGGTTTTGAAGCCAAAAATGATGTAGTGCTCAAGGGAAAAGTCAAAAATTACCCGGTGGTTGTAAAAGGGGGGGAAAAGCAGTCTCATAGGCCCAACTGGTTTAATGCCCTGGGAATCTCCTCAGGGGCATAAACAAAGGGGACACCAGAGGCCTAGCCCAAAATGGGAAAAGAATTCGCTCCGTTTTTTAAAACGAAACTAGGCCCCTACACGGGTCCCGAAATCGCGTACCTTTGAAGGAAAATACTACCCAAAATTCTTACAGCAGCCCAGTACCTTTTCCACTGCAAAACAAGGTTAAAAAGGGAACGGGGACAGGTTGACTGAAATGGGGGTTATAGAACCCGGTGATCCATTCGGAATGGGCATCACCGATTGTGGCAGTTTTAAAAAAAAGAAAAAAATTTTAAGGGATTTTTTTGTGATACCGAAGAAGAAAATCCAGCGCTAGAAAACAGACATTTATCCTTTCCCCCACAACGGCAATATCCTGGGCTAAAAATTGCCGGGGGTGTGAAGTTTCCAAGCGGGGCCTTGCAAAAAGCTCACAAATGTCTTCAAGGACAGCAGGCCTTTCTAAAATAAACCCTTAAAGGGGGTTTTTTAAATGAAGGGGTTACCGTACGGGTTCGACCACCTGCGATTTTTCAACGCGAAATGGAAAAATTGTTGCAGCTACCGGGTGGGGCGGTTTTTTCCGACGAAACCTGGTACGGGAAAACGCAAGAAAAAACACGCGAGCGGTTGAGGGAAGTTTAAGCGGATTGACTCTAAGGGGCTGCGCTTGCAAAGATCAAAATGCCAATTTACCTTAAACAATTCAATTTCTTGGGTTTCTAATTGACGCACGGGTTTTGGGCCAAACAAAAAAGGGAATGCTATCGTAAAAGCACCGCCCCAACAAACAATCAAATTCACGTTCCTCGGGTTATAAACTTCTACAACAAGTTCGTGAAGAACCGAGCATGTCTTCGGGAACCACTTCACAGACTGCTAGACGATCCAGCTCTTGGAAGGGGGAAGAAAGGGGAAAAAACGTTTTCCCTAGAAGCTAAAAAGAGATTCAATCAGCTGATGTATTAAATTTTTGATGAAGACAAAACAATTTGGCTAACATGTGATGATTCCGTGGAATCGGAGCAGTATTGTCTCATTCAACAATCAAGATCAAAAAAACCAATTCATTTGCGTCAAGAACACTGACAAATACAGACGTAACTATTTCAAAAAGATCGAGAGGGGGTTAAAAATCTATGGGGTAAAACACTATCATCAAAACTTGTATGGTCGCAAATTCAGGATTTTAACAGATCACCAACCACTCTTGGGTTTTTCAACCCTGGGAAATCAAAACCCAGATAATTTCAACCCAAAAAGCTACGGGGGAGCATTCTCTGTCCCCTTATGAGTACGAACTTGTTTATCGCCCGGGTAACAAATAGGTAACGCCCACGGACTAAGCCGGTTACCGGTACAACACCCGGTACCAAAAACTCCAGCACCAATTGAAGTACTGTTTTTTGGGAACATTGGGCAAACCACCGATCACAGCTCGAGATGAAAAGGGATCCAAAAAAGATCCGGGGATGAGCAAGGTCTTTAATGCGTACTTACAAAATGGACGCATGACCACAAGGACAATTTCACAGAAAACTTCGGCGACGTCAAGAATTACGATTCATTTGGGTGTTGCTGTGGGGGAAAGAGAGTCGTTATACCCGAAAAACTACGTGAAAGGGTTTGAATTGTTGCATGTGGCTCATCCAGGCATTGTGGGATGAAAAAACTTTCTCGCACATATTGTGGTGGCCCGGGGAAACGACAACGAAATTTAAAACTAGTCAAGAGATGCAACAAATTGTCAAAACAAAAGACATGAACCACTAAAGCCCTCCATGTCCTTGGAAATGGCCCCAAATCCTTGATCGAGACTACAGTCGACATCATGGGTCCATTCATGGGGGAAAACTTTTCTCATTTTGGTAAAAAAGCCTACTCCAAATGGGCAGAATGGTTATAATGAAAAACTTACTATTAGCAGTAAAAAATCATCTACAAGAATCTTCACAACGCACGGGCACCAGACAAAATTGTTTCCCATAATGGAACGGCGTTTGTCTCGCTGAAAAGAAGGGAAATTTTTAAGAAGTAAGTATTACGCATGTTGCCGTAAACCCCCATTCCCCCCGCTCAAATGGACAAGCGAAAGAACTGTTCAAACGGTGAAGGAAGCCCTCAAAAAGATGAACAAGGAACATTCAAGTCATGGGCCCCAAATTCTTGCTAATCAAAATAACACCCGAGCACGGTGACCAACAAGAGTCCTGCTGACTTCAATGGGGCGGCGTATCCGGCAGCCTTGGGTCTTTTTAAAACCCGCTTTGGGAAGAAATCGCCAACGTCAGGAGGGAAAAATGGAAAAGCCAGAAACTACCTGAGCGAACTTTTGAAGAAGGTGCAGCATTTTTTCGTGCGGAAATATGCCCATGGAAAAAAGGGATGCCAGCAAGTCACTAAGTCGGGGGCCCCCGAACATTCGAAAAGCAACTGATGATGGACGGACCTGGAAAAGACACCTAACCAAATGAGGGGGCGAGACTCGCGGGCACAGAAGACTATAGAGGCAGTGAACCAAAACCCGATTCTCCTTTAGAAACCCCCCCTAGTAGGGAAAGGGGAAAAAAAACCCTGCCCTCCAGTCATTTCCCCAGAAAAGGGGACCTCACGCCTCGTGCTAACCTGCCTATCTGAAAGACTTTTTTACTGATTAAATCATGTATCTTAAAAAAAGCTAATTGATAAAATTTAAATTAAATCAACTTTAAAAAAAAAACCCAGAAAGGGGGGGGTGTGAGATGAACATTTGAACTACCCGCCTAAAACACTGCAGTGTAATGGAGCTCTGTGTCGTGGGATCTGAGGGGGGGTGGGTTTGTAGTTGCTGCTTCCCCGTTTGACTTGCAAGGACCCATTCATGTAGCCTAGATCCTAGTGATTTTAATTGTATTTTTCTAATAAAATACTGTTAATCTTTTATCTAAAATCGGTGATGTTCATTTTGGCGCCCTCATACTTACAAAAAAATATGGCTTCATGGGCAATCGGCTATATAATTAGCAATTGTTGAACGCAACAATACTACAATATCAGCATGCTATACATTTCTTATTGAAAGAGGAAGCTTGTAATGTAGTAAGCTATCGTACTGACCAGTAACACAACATTCACAAAATGGTCAATACACACCTAACAGACGTAATGTAACGGTACAATACAATTAATTTTCGCATGCACGGTTTATAAGGTAAATAAATATCAAGATTTATGAAAATATAGCACTAATGTGAAAAACAACAAGCATTAACTCAATAACTCAATACATATGCATTATACAAATACTGCATTATTATGACGTGTACACTAACCACCCTGGTATTTTCTATACAAAATCATATAAGCCTATACGCACACATTCCGTGTAGCCTTCAGTTATATGCAGAAAATGGACCAACACAGTCTACTGTAACAAACGTGTTTTAAACACACGACACGGACACATTATACGTCGAAGTCGAATTCCTCCCAACCGACCAAGCCAACTGATGTAGTTATGATTTATTTCTGAATTCTGAGTAATCTTCTCCTGTCGTGATGCATTCCAGGATATTGGTGTTGTATTCAAGCACAGATAACAGAGTATCTGTGATTCAAGCATATTTCAAAATATTGGCCGTTGATGACGTACGCGATTTCCAAAACTGTAAATCCGTTACATTTTGTTTTGTAATTTGGGCAAGTGGTATATACTGATTACCAACTAGGAAAACGCTTAAGTCCCGCCGCGTTGTTGGATGAGCGTAATTGGTGCATTGAGCTGCCATGTGTTACGCGGATTTTCTGTTCTGTGAAAAAATCATTACTTAGTCGAAGATTTTTTTAAAATTTAATTAAATTTAATGAAAAATTAACTTAATTTTTTTAATTAATTGTAATTTTTTTAAAGAAAAAAAAGAAAAATTGCAATTTTCATAAGAAATAATTACTCGATTGCGCTCAAATTTAACACGAATATATTAATTCATGAAATTAAGGTTCTGTGACAAAATCATTACAATAGGATATAGCATGTAGGTGTTTTAAGTTAAAGAATTGTTTTAAAAAAGAAAAACCCGTAAAATTTCGATTTTCATGAGAAATAATTTTTCGATTACGCTCAAATTTTACACGAATATCTTAATTCATAAAATTAAGGTTCTGTGAAAAAATTATTACAATCGGATAAAGCATATAGGTGTTATAAGTCGAAAAAATGTTTTAAAAATCGAAAAAAATCGTAAAATTGCGTTTTTTATGAGTAAAAATTTACCGATTGCGCTCAAATACGTGGCAGTTCTAAGTTCAGAGATTTCGAAGGCCTCCATAAAATTTCATTGTAATCGGAGTATCGGTTTAGCCGGAATCGTGTTAACAGACACACAAAAATAAAAAAAATAAAAAAACATTCCGGATTTTTTTCTCCAATGTAGTGAAATGGAATCTTCGCTTCACTCACTACGCTCGCTACGCTCATCTAATGAGGGGTGTGATTTTGATTTTGATTTTCTTCCTATTTTTCACCCAGAAGGAATGATCGTACCCCAATCAAATTTGGCATGTGTTGTCAGGTATCAGGTCACGTGGTACCGCGTCTTGGCTGAGGCGCCCTTAAGGCAACTAGATGAAAGACTATCTAATAAACTTTCGGCATTATTTTGGCAAGGAGGCATCTTATCCGGGGGGGGGCAGATCTCCGGAGTAGGGAGGGGGGGCACTTCTCCAGGGAAAAGTTCTCCTCCGTGAATTCAATTCTACACCATCGACTACGCAAGGACTTCAACAATGGCTGCACAGTTCATCACCAAGGCCCTGATTCATGTACATTTATCCCGGGTATAAGTGGTATAAGGACGGTATAATGCAGGACATGGCAGGATAAGGCCTAGTTAAGTCTGAGCAACTCACATCCAATCAGAAATTTTCAAACCAACAACAAGTACAACAAATGTTTTTTCCACTGCATTCCACAGCCATGTAAATCAGCAGATTTGCAAAAGAACACTAAAAATTTGCACCATCTTTTGTTTAACATTTTTATTTATTGACAGAAGATTGCGTGAGATCATCAAAAGAAAAGAAAAGGCGTATTATTGCCGTAAATTTTGGAATAGCCTAGGACTATCATACTATTGTTCATCTGCATAAGGCTTTTAGTAATCAAAACTAGTTATTTGTGCGGGATGTGTGTCAAAACAAGGTCGTGCAGGCCTAGGGTTGCCTAGGAGAGGCCAAAAGCTTGTCAAACGTGTTATGTTAGTATTAATTTTATCTAGTCCTATAGCCTAATCAAACTTTAGGCCTACACTGTTGTATTATGAATAATTTTCTACATCTGGGCCTAGGCCCGAGACGGTTTCTGATTTGTTTTATGAGAGTAATGACAACTTTTCTCGTTTTACACATAGACGCAAAATTTAAAATGTCCACCATCTGTTTACATATTTTCTCATCCCCGTGATAGGCGGGATAAGTCTTCATGAATTGGATTCGGAGTTATACCGCACTTATACCACCTAACTCTGCTTATACCGGGATAAAAATGTACATGAATCGGGGCCCTGGGAACTAGCCTTCATTCCAGAAATCGAATATGTTAAAGATAACATCTAAAAACAAAATAACATAAAAGTTTTTTTTGTCTAAGGTTAATACTTTTCTCAATATTTAACATGGAAATTTGAATCTGGCTTCCCGCCAAAAGACTACACGAAAAGTAGTGTGACGTCAGACTGCTGAACGCAGCCTAGCGCAGACCCAAAGGCGCACCGCTATCTAGATATAAATTGTAGATATTTTACCATCCAGTCGGCGGTGGGTCAAACACATCCTAGCAGACAGGTGTCATTCCTGCTATCGTTTCTCAATGATCCTTTTGATTGATTTTAAAAGAAATGACGCTTTATAAAAGGTGTAAGGTACCAATGTGTTTAAACACCACTCTAGAAACACCGGAGAAAGTATTTATATATGTGCCAAAAAGAAATAAACATGTGAAAATAATGGTTAAACGCAATAAGACGAGAATATGTCAAGGAGTCGTAGGGCCTAGCCTACCGCTGCAAATTCACTTTACCGTTGTGAATACCACTTTGATGTAAATAAAGTCGTAAGGTTTAGTCGTAGTCGTAAGGTTTAGTCCTAGTCGTATGGTTTAGTCCTAGTCGTAAGGTTTAGTATAGTCGTCATGGTTTGTTGTTTTGTTGTTTGCTTTGTTGCAAGCAGTGGCGTAGGAACTATTTTTTTAGTGGGGGGGGGTCACACTAAAGTTGACTACGAGGTTGGGCGGGCAAACCGGGGTCTGGGGCGAGGCCCCAGCCGCCGGAGGCTATTTCGCCGTAGGCGAGATTTTTAAAAAAAGATGCTCTTGATAGGTGGCCTAAAACACGTTTTTAGGCGACTTTTAATTATGAACAAGGGTTACATTTTGAAGCTAATATTGCATTAAAGATTGATTACCTGACTGAAATCGGTCGACAGTCTGCTTGGGAGTGAAAACACTGGACACAAAATATAATGAATATTAGTCTAAAATCAGATGGCTTTAGTCTCGCAAATCACGTCTCTTACTAAATCTTTCTAAAAAATGTAAACAAAAATCTTCCTTTTTGTTTGCAAGCCCGACTGTAGTAAAAATCCTAAAAATCACTAACAAGCTATACCTGGCTTGACCCCCCCCCCCCCAGTGGGGGGGGTCAAGCCAACAAGTGGGGGGGGGAGTTTCCCCCCCATCCCTCCCCGTTCCTACGCCCCTGGTTGCAAGTGATGTTTCGATCTCTGATTCGCTAGTCGTAAGAATTTGTTGTTTGGTCGTAAGAAAGATGAATATTTTCAACTTTCTTACGACTACGACTACGACTAAACCATAAGACTAAACCTTGTGACAGTGTGTGAAAGATATCATGTGTTCCTATGTTTCATCTGCTTCTTATGACTAGGACTACGACTAGGACTACGACTACGACTTTATGTGAACTGGGCATAAATGATATTAATTGGTCTACCTACTACTACATTTTTTTTGCAGGTTAGTTTCCTATGAGCTTCTAATTCACCTCGGGATTATTATCAGCCTAGGACCTATACATAACTCATTTTCTCGCGGGGAAATATTCCAAATATGTAGTTATTTTTGAATTTGTGACATTCTCCCATGCGAGAAAACGCCTCTTACGTTTACGCCCTAGGCTTACAATCCCAAGGCAAATTTTGCTGCGAGAATATTTGGCCGGAGCCTAACAGAAGCTTATAGGAAATTCACTTGTGAATTAAATAGCTAGTAGACCAATTAATAATATTTACTTGCATCAAAGTGGTCTTTACAACAGTAGAGTGAATTTGTAGAGGGGGCGTCCTCCTCGAAACATTCTCGTGCTGCAGCTTTGAACAATTCTTTT
Organism: Sweltsa coloradensis; assembly: GCA_024449915.1. Lineage (NCBI taxonomy): Eukaryota > Metazoa > Arthropoda > Insecta > Plecoptera > Chloroperlidae > Sweltsa > Sweltsa coloradensis. The sequence continues at coordinate 97,760 of JAMZAV010001874.1, forward strand.
CGCCTGTTTGTCGTTTGGTTCTTCTGGCACGTGTATAAAATGATCTTCTCCGGTGTTTCTACAGTGGTAGCCTTTGCCCTCTTGGTAGACCTAGGCCCTAAGGACCTAGGGCCGAGGTAGGCCTATCACTACGCCCAGGTCTAGGCGCATATTTAAATATAACATCTAAAGCCCTATACCCAACATCAATGAAAATTATGACGAGAATTTCTATTCTAGGTTACCGAAAGGCCGGCGGCCCTGTAGCTAACCTAAAAACTAGGTAAGGATACAGGAAATACCTCGGCCTAGCCCTACCTAGGCTAGGCTATGTCTAGGGCATCCAAATGGACATTTTATAGAATTGGTTTAACCTAGGACAAAGACAGCCTAGGGCGTAGGGCCTAGCCTAGCGCAGCCTTCGATGACTGTGTACGACTACGCCAGACCTGTATTGGATTTATTCATTGTATAATTAATCCTACAACAACAGCAACTACTAACATTTGTACTAGCCTTGTATCGCTACAAAAGTTGCTGTGTGTACCAACCTTGAGATCTCTCTCTCTCAGAACATGGCCTCAGATGTATCTTTGTAATTCTAAATTGTCATTGTTTAATAACTAAATAAAACATCATATTTAAATAGTACCTTGAGTGTTTACCAATTTATTAAAAACAATACATGGTGTTCAGAAGTGGCGGGATGAAAAAGAGGCACAACCAGAAACATAAAAAAAAACGTAAGTAAAAGATATTAATCAAAGCCACATGGTAGCTAGATAAAAGTTAGGTTAGAACCTAGGCTAGCATATCGGAAAATGATGATGAAAATGATGTCTCAAGTCTGAAATAGTGAGGGCCTAAGTCCTGTAACAGGTCAACAACCTATAATAGGCCAAGGCGCAACATCTTCTTTTTATATCCAACCTCCAGGCCAATTTGATTTCTCACAACCAAAAGAGTGGGAACAATGGTGTGACAGATGGGTGAGGTTTAGGAGTTGTGCAGAGATAAATCTAAAACCACAGAAGGTACAGGTAGACCTATTTATCTATACTTTGGGATCCATGGCTGGGGAAATATTGAAATCATTTCGCCTAACTACCGATGAACTGAACACATATGATGTAGTGTTCCAAAAGTTCAAGGAAAGATTTGAGCCTCGTAAGAATATCATATATGAGCGAGCTCGATTTTACAAACGATGCCAGAGGCAAGGAGAGCCAATAAGCGTTTTCATAAATGACTTATACAGCATTGCAGAAAATTGCGGTTTTAAAGAACTAATAGAAGAGTTTATTAGAGATAGGATAGTAGTAGGTATGCTTGACGGAAAGTTAAGTGAGCAACTACAAATGGATCCTAGTCTAACTCTTGATAAGGTGATTGACCGAGTGAAACAAAAAGAGTCGATACACCGACAACAGGCTATTGTGCGTAACGAAGACGTTGGTCAGAATGTTGACGCAATTCGAAAATCGAAACCTCAATACAAGAATAAATCTCAGACTTATTCGAAACCATCGGGTGAACAGGACAAAAAGCCTAATTCACAGTGTGGTAGATGTGGTTATAAACCAGGCCATAAATACAAATCATGTCCAGCTAAAGATAGCGCGTGTAATAAATGTAAACGTAAGGGGCACTGGGAAAAAGTATGCAGATCTAAAAACGTCAACGAAGTCAACGTAGAGAAAACGTCTGAAGATGATGCTTACTGCGGAGCAATAGACTCGCAAGACAAAAACAAAGCGTGGCATGTTAACTTCTTAATAAAGAAGCACAAAATTAGTTTCAAGATTGACACGGGGGCGGATGTTACCGTTATTCCGGAAGCTACGTTCAAAAGCATAGGCCTACGCCAAAATGCGAAAAGTGAGAACAAAGGTCTTAATCTAATTTATACTTCGAAGAAACTATTTGGTCCAGGCAATCAGCCAATAAAGGTGATTGGAAAAATTACTGTTCCTTTAAAATGGAAAAAAGTTACAGTGATGCAGGACATCTATGTTGCAAAAGAAGTGAAAGAAGCGTTACTAGGAATGCCTGCCATAACAGCATTGAACATGTTAAACTTTGTTGATAGTATAAAAATTAAGGAAGAATCAAGCCTATCCAATCCAAATAGGGCTAGTCCAGAACAAAAATATCCTAAATTGTTTAGTGGTCTAGGGAAAATGGATACCGAGTTCAAAATATCGCTTAAAGATAATGCAACACCATATGCAGTTACAGTACCTAGACGAATAGCTCTACCGCTCAGAGAACCAGTGAAGAAGGAACTGGAAAGAATGGAGAAAGAAGGAGTGATAACTAGAAAAGAGGATCCTACTGATTGGTGCTCACCGTTGGTCGTAGTTCCAAAACCAGACAAATGTCTCAGATTGTGTGTCGATTTCACAGAACTAAACAACTATGTTCAAAGAGAAAGACACCAACTACCGTCAGTTGAAGAAACTATAGCCAACATCCAAGAAGCAAACTTTATATCGAAATTAGATGCAAGTTCCGGTTACTAGCAAGTACCACTAGATAAAGAATCTGCAAAACTAACCACCTTTATTTCTCCGACAGGCCAATATTTCTATAATAGATGCCATTTGGAATAAGCTCCGGGTCAGAGTACTATCAAAGAAAAATATCCCAAGTCCTAGAAGGACTAGAAGGAGTAATTAATCACATGGATGATATTGTTGTAACTGGGAAAACACAAGCTAAACATGACGAGCGACTGGATAAAGTGCTTAAGAGATTAAGCGATGCAAAAATTACGTTGAACGAAAGCAAATGTCAGTTCAATGTAAAGTCAGTAAAATTCCTAGGATATGTGATTGGTACAGATGGTGTAAAACCAGACCAAAGAAAGGTTGAAGCTATCAAGAACATAAAGAAACCAAGCAATATCACCGAGTTACGAAGACTCCTAGGAATGGTAAATTTTCTTATGAAATTTCTACCAAATGCAGCTGAGGTAACGAAACCTCTTCGTGACCTGTTGAGTAAAAACGTTGAATGGTCATGGGGAACATATCAGGAGAAAGCTTTCAATGAAGTTATTGAAATGTTATCCTCCGCTCCAACCTTAGCTATATATAATCCTAATCGAGAGACAAGAGTTTCCTCGGATGCATCAGCATATGGATTAGGAGCGATGCTCGAACAACAACAAAATGACATGACATGGCGTCCAGTTATGTATGCATCACGCAGCTTAAATCAAGTTGAACAACAGTATGCGACCATAGAAAAAGAAGCTCTCGGAGTAACCTATGCATGTGAGAGATTTCAAAACTATATCATTGGATTAAAGGTGTTAGTGATAACTGATCATAAACCTTTGATAGCCATTCTTGGAAACAAACCATTGAGTGAACTTTCACCGAGACTACAAAGAATGCGCATGTACCTAATGAGATTCTCCGATGAAATCAAACATATCCCTGGAAAAGAGTTATGTGTTCCAGACACTCTCTCCAGAGATACTAGGAATATTGTGGCGAACGAACGTGACATTCTGCTACAAGATTCAATAGAATCCTATGTCGATCAAGTAATACTGCAACTTCCAATGAGTGATCATCGATGGGAGAGTATAAAACAGTGTCAGAAAGAAGACAATGTTCTAACACAAGTGACAATGTTTATTCAAGATGAGTGGCCTCATAATATTCGTAATAATCCTGCGTATTATCAGTATTATAAAGTACGAAACGAGTTAACAGTAAATGAAGGGGTAATCATGAAAGGTGACAGAGTAGTTATTCCGTATAAAATGCAACACGAAATGTTAAAATGTTTACATGAAGGTCATATGGGTGTAAACAAATGTAGAAGAAGAGCACACGATGCAGTGTGGTGGCCTACTGTAAATGAAGACTTGAAAGAACTCATTTCCAAATGTAAAACATGCATTGAAAATCGTAATAACCAGGTAGAACCATTAATGCAATCAACTCTTCCAGATGGACCATGGATAACAGTGGCAACAGACATATTCACACTAGAAGGTGTTAACTACTTAGTTATAGAAGATTACTTTAGTCGTTTTCCAGAAGTTGTCAAGCTAGACAAAATGTCATCACAACACATAATCGGAAAAATGAAAGCAGTATTTTCAAGATTTGGAATACCAAAAGAGGTACGAGCAGACAACGGTTCTCAGTTCGACTGTCAAGAATTCAGGCAATTTGGTCAAGAGTACGGGTTTAAATTAACAACAAGCAGTCCTCATTATCCAAAAAGTAACGGGATGGCTGAAAGTGGTGTGAAGGTAGTCAAGAATATCTCCTCCTTTGTAAATCAGTTTTTATAACTGAATAGGATAGACGTTAAATAAATAAATAAATAAATAAATAAATAAATAAAGAAGGCAAAGCAAGAAGATCCTAACAAAGCACTACTAGTATATCGATCAACAGCACTCGAAAGTGGCTATAGTCCAGCCGAACTCCTAATGGGACGTAAGCTTAGGACAACGCTTCCTATGTTGGATTCAAAACTTACTCCAAAGTGGCCTGATTTGAAGCTGTTTAAAGAACAAGATCACAAAATGAAAGAAAATCAGAAGAGAAACTACGATGATAGACATCGGGCTAAAGAACTTCCTCAACTTAATGATAATGATGAAGTTTGGATTGTAGATTTAAAAAGATATGGAAAAGTAGTTGGCCGAGCATCTCAACCAAGGTCATACTTCGTGGAATCGAATGGTCGAACATTAAGAAGAAATCAATACTACCTAATACCTACGGTCCCTTCCTAACATTCCTCTTGATGTTGAGTTAACACAGGTTCCAAAGACAGTACCAGAGCCAGGATGTCGACAGGAGATTTCCCTGCCGATACCGAATCCAGATCCAGGGGCGAACCCATCTACTGGTGAACACGTACAAGATCAAGTGGAAAGTTCCAAGCCAATAGAAGCCCGGAAGGAAAGTATCCATCCTCCCGAGGTGTCCAGAGAAATCATCAGATCAAGATTTGGCCGTTTAGTAAAATCAAGAGATCGGTTAAATTTGTAAACTATGATTAATCATGTATAATACGTACATAATCTTACTTTTCTGATTTGTGTTAATTTCTCTTAAAGATAGAAAGATGTATTGATTTATTCATTGTATATTTAATCCTACAACAACAGCAACTACTAACATTTGTACTTGCCTTGTATCACTACAAAAGTTGCTGTGTGTACCAACCTTGAGATCTCTCTCTCTCAAAACATGGCCTCAGATGTATCTTTGTAATTCTAAATTGTCATTGTTTAATAACTAAATAAAACATCATAAATAGTACCTTGAGTGTTTACCAATTTATTAAAAACAATACAAATTACAATACAAACAAACCTACAAATTATTTCCCATAGAGAAATAACCGGGGCTCTTTCCCACCAATGAGAAATAAATCGCTTTCTAATCAAGGTCGGGTAGACGCACTGTCAAAATCAAGGGGTTCTTAAGTCATACTCATGGTCGTCATCTTTGTCATCGTTCGTGTTGTCATTGTCAAAATAGTCGGATTATTGATGAGCACGGTCCACTGGATTTCTTCTAGGCTTCGCTGCCACGCACGGCCACTCGTCGAGCTGTTGTTGATGTTGTTGTAGTATTTATTTCTTGATAAATACAAACTACAACGAAGAGCATGCTGCAAGCTACGTAACGCACTTGAACCAACAACGAGCGTTTGCGCGGGGGTTCAAAACCCTATAACTTTGTACCCCCGTAGTTACCACGGATGACTAAAAAAAAAAAATCTTTCAATTGTGAAGTTTATTTAACTGTGTTCTATAAATAATAAAAAATGAAAAACGTGAATTTGAGACCAAGGCTAGTTCCCTTAGAGATCCTTACTACTAATTTCAGAGAGAGGTAGCCGTCAACAAAGAAAAAATTTCCCCTCGAATTTTGGTCACCTGTTGGCGTGTGACAACTGACAAGGTCGGACATTTGTGTCAAACCATGTCAATAGTTGTCGATGAAAGACATCAACTTTTTTTATTATTGTTATTTATTTATTTATTTTCTTTTTCAGTCATTTACAGAACATACTATAAGCTATAAAACCGTGGCGGCTCGTGGGGTTTAAAATAGGCAGGGCACAATATATTTGAATGGACTTGCGTGGGCTACAAGGGGTCTGGGGCTGAGGTCGCTGAGGTCAGCTAACAGTAGGCCTAATAGGATGTGATGAGGGCTTCACAGTTTTTAAAATCATTGTAGCCTTTGTATATATTTTGTCATGAGTACCTATGTTTTCTAAGCTATTTAGTTTTGTATTGTATGTAGTTTAAGTGTATGTTGTGAAGTAAGGTAAATTGTTTATTTTGATATTGTTTTATGTTTTTAATTCCCTTGAAGATGGGCAAGGAGAACTGCCCGAAACGTTGGAACAAATAATAAAACCACACGGACAATACAAATACAATGTTATATCATAGACTTTCATGGATTGAATATGAACACATTGAATTTTCGGGTAGTCCGTGTGGTTTTATTATTTGTTCCGACGTTTCGGGCAGTTCTCCCTGCCCATCTTCAAGAGAAAAAATGATTGCAGTATCATCAGCGTAGGGTATTATACTTCCTTCTATGTTTGATCTACATATTTTGTTAATGTATGTTATAAATAGTAAAGACCCAAGTACAGTACCTTGAGGCACTCCACAAGATAGTTTCCTAGGCTTGCTGTGGCAATCATTAACGAAAACCTTTTGTTATTTTTTTGGATGAGCGTAGCGAGCGAAGCAAAGAGTCCATTCTACTACACTTGAGAAAATAATCCGGAATGTCTTTTTTCTTTTTTTGTATTTTTGTGTGTCTGTGAACACGATTCCGGCTAAACCGATACTCCAAATGCGATTAAATTTTCTGGAGACCTTTCAAATTTCTGAACTTAGAACTGCACGGTTCGAAAAATCGATCGAAAAATTATTTCTCATGAAAATCACAATTTTACGATTTTTTTCTTTTTTCTTTTTTCTTTTTGTTTGTATTTTTGTGTGTTTGTAAACACGATTCCGGCTAATCCGAAACTCCAATTGCGATGAAATTTTCTGGAGACCATTGAAATCTCTTAACTTAGAACTGCCACCTTTAGTGAGCGCAATCGAAAGATTATTTCTCATGAAAATTGCAATTTTACAATTGTTTTCGATTTTCTGTTTGTATTTTTGTGTGTTTGTTAACACGATTCCAAATAAACCGATACTCCAATTTCGCTTAAATTTTCTGGAGGCCTTTTTTATCTCTGAACTTAGAACTGCCACGTTTTTGAGCACAATCTAAAAATTATTTCTCATGAAAATTGCAATTTTACGATTTTTTTCGTGTTTCTTTTTGTTTCTGTTTGTATTTTTGTGTGTTTGTTAACACGATTCCGGCTAGACCGATTCTCCAATCGCGATGAAATTTTCTGGAGAACTTTGAAATCTCTGAACTTAGAACTGCCACGTTTTTGAGCACAGTCGAAAAAATATTTCTCATGAAAATCGCAATTTTACGATTTTTTTCGTTTTTCTTTTTTGTTTCTGTTTGTATTTTTGTGTGTTTCTGTTTGTTAACACGATTCCGGCTAAACAGATATGCCAATTGGGATGAAATTTTCTGGAGACCTCCGAAATCTTTGAACTAAAACTGCCACGTTTTTGAGCGCAATGTAAAAATTATTTCTCATGAAAATTGCAATTTTACGATTTTTTTCGTGTTTCTTTTTGTTTCTGTTTGTATTTTTGTGTGTTTGTTAACACGATTCCGGCTAGACCGATTCTCCAATCGCGATGAAATTTTCTGGAGAACTTTGAAATCTCTGAACTTAGAACTGCCACGTTTTTGAGCATAGTCGAAAAAATATTTCTCATGAAAATCGCAATTTTACGATTTTTTTCGTTTTTCTTTTTTGTTTCTGTTTGTATTTTTGTGTGTTTCTGTTTGTTAACACGATTCCGGCTAAACAGATATGCCAATTGGGATGAAATTTTCTGGAGACCTTCGAAATCTCTGAACTAAAACTGCCACGTTTTTGAGCGCAATGTAAAAATTATTTTTCAAGAAAATCTTAATTTTACGATTTTTTTCATTTTTTTAAATTACGATTTTACGTTTAAAAAAATCTTCGACATTAAAAAAGTCCGCCCCAACCGGCAATCGAATTAAGTAATGATTTTTTCACAGAACAACAGAAAATCTGCATAACACTTGGCAGCTCAAAGCACCAATTACGCTCATCCAACAACGCGCCTGAAAAAGCGTTTGCGAAGCTTCCTAGTTGTAGATAATTTTCGATTAGATTGTATGCTACACCCCTTATCCCCATATTTTCAAGTTTTCTTAATAATATCTTATGATTGACCGTATCAAATGCCTTACTCAGATCTAGGAAAATCACAAGAGTTTTCTTGGATTTGTCTAGGGAGTCAGACATTTTATTTGTAATATTTATAATTGCTTCATCTGTTCCACAGTTTTTCCTGAAACCGTATTGTGTCGGTGATAGAATTTTGTGGTTTTCAAAGAAAGAAAGCATTCGGTTTTTATATATTTTTCTAGAATTGGTCTGTAGTTATTTACGTTTGTTTTGTCATTAACTTTAAATATGGGTTTAATTGTAACAGTTTTGAAAGTGACAGGAAAAACGCCCGTTTCAAGACAGAGGTTGAAAATGTGTATTACAGATGTGATAATGAATGAGCTCATTTTCTTAATTGTCATAGCGTTAATTTCATCTGGTCCGATTGCTGATGTTTCATTTATCTCTTTAAATGAATCAATTTCATCTGCACTAACAGGGTTTAAGAATATGGTGGAGTTTATTCTGTTTATGCCACTTTCTTTGTTGTTTAGGTTAGTTCTAAGCTGGTTATTGAGCTTATCACCAATGTCTGAGAAAATGTCAACAAAGGTATTCGCGATATCTTGTGGATAAGTTATAACTTGTTTTGGGTTAGGACCTGCAAGGTGTAGTTCATTTATATGCATACTTTTGTGAGGGTGGCAACTAATGTTGATTTTGGTAACCAAGGAGTACTAGAGAGGATGGTGGGTTACCATCAAGCAAGATGAAAGATGGAGGATGAGTTTTGATACAATTATATTTTAGTGTTTTATTATTATTATTATTATTATTATTATTATTTATTTTTCTGTTCAACATTACATTTACATGGATGTGTTACAGAAAGGGGACAAGAAACGAGCCGCAGCGACCCATACAGTAGATGTCTTGTCCCCTGGCCTTAATTCTAATTTATTTTTCTAGTGAGTGATGATGATCGATGAGAACATTAATTAATGAATAAGTGAATGAATGAATGAATAAATGAATGAATGAATGAATGAATGAATGAATGAATGTATTTACATTGTTGCACAGAATTAATGAGATGCGTCCCTAACTATTATTATGAATTATATTAAATTAAATTACTAACTAAAACAGGCGACATAATCCAGTCCATATTCGAATCATTGTCCGTGTGTACATAGCGGTTCGTCATAAGATGAGTGTGTGAAATAAATAGATATGGTATTCAAATTAGGAGATGACTGATAGATGAGAGATGATTTTGTGAGATTGTTTATGATATGTGATGTTTATGAGAAATGAGTTTTAACTGCCGATTTGAAGTGTGTTGCGGAATCACATTGCCGGCGTATGCTGTGAGGCAATGAATTCCACGTTGTAGCAGATCTGTGGAAGAATGATTTTTGATAGGCTGCAGTGCGACAGGTTGGAGGTCTTAGATAGACGCCTGTCTATTGCCTCTTCCCAGGTGGACGTACCTGTACTCCACTTCCAGCCGTTTTAGTGGGTCCAGGTCTATTGTCTCGCGAAAACTATTTGTAAGAAAAAGTGTGTCTGTTTGGTTAATGATATTGTTTATTGTTGGAATTTTGCATTTTGTACGTCTTATTGTTGCACTCTTTTCATGGCCCAGAATGAATTTAGTTGCTCGGTTTTGTATTTTTTCTAGAGTTAAAAGATTTGATTCAGTTGTGGGATGCCATGCGGGGATGCCATAGAGAATTATTGGCCGCACTAATGTTAAATATATTGTTCGAATGACTTTGGGCTTGCATCCTTTCAGATTCCTGTACAGGAAGCCGAGGAGTCTTGCCGTTTTTAATCTCAAGTTATCTACTTGGCGATTCCATTTCAGATCTGACGAGATATGTAGGCCCAAAAGCTTGACAGTGTCGGTTTCTGATATTTTATTGCCATGAATGATGTATTCAAATTTGACGACAGAAGGTTATTTTTTTTGGTCGGAGACACACAGATTATTTTGCGTTTAAAGGCATGCTATTCACTTGCACCAAACCTGGATGTTGTTGATGTCGTCCTGAAGGGCCCTGGAGTCTAGTACGGTGATAATTGGCCGGAAGATCGTGAAGTCGTCGGCGTACTGGAGACATTGTGAGTTGACGCATGCCTACCATTAAAAAGAGTTGAAATCTATCCCGGCGTTACAATATTATTTATTATACGTATACTACCTTATATTACTGTACTGTAATACGACTCACGAGTAAAATTTTAAAAACATAGTTGCCAGTCTAGAAAATACATCTGATTATGGCTAACATCCTTACTGCATAGATAAGTTCCTGTCTGCCCATTGGGACATTCTTCCTGAAACATATTCTAAATGTGCTGTGCTAAATTTGGCCCTTCACGTTTCTCCCAACACACTTGGCGCTCGCATTCGCCCAAGTAGAGTCTGTAGACGAAACGAATTGAAACGTATTATAATAATGTCCCGATCAGTGTGGTTAGGGCACGACCTTTTCGTCTAAGTAGTAGGTATAATCTCGAAGCAAGAGCCATGAGCATGGACGTATACTGTAATCAACTCGTTACCGGGACTACAAAAACTTCAGGGCTACCGGCTGTTTATTACTACCGGGCCTGAAAACATGGCGCTTTGTTGATCAGGATCAAAACATTTTATTAAGAGATATCAAATGTTGAAAAGTTACATCTTGCACAAAATGAAGATTGAAACGAATCTGATGCAGGAGAGAGTACTATCACACCCACACCACACAGAGGCCACTGTTTTGGTTGGTAGGAGTGGAGTGGAGGGCCCTAAACGAAATAGTGAGTGTACTGTTACGGTTTTCGTCACCCACCAACTCTAAATCGGGGAGCCGTCAGTTCCATACACACCACAGGCAATCCTAACTGAAATATTTTCCGAAACTTTTTCTATTTCAAAGGTAATTAATGTTGAGATTGAGTTATTCTAAAATACTTAAATTTCCTATGTGTCACCACTGGATAAACGATTGTATATAATGTATATCCTACAGCGAACACGTTCGTAAAAATTCAGGATGTGTGTGTAGACAGGGTTGGTAGCCAAAATAATATAAGTACTTTCGTGTAAGCAGATATTGTTCCAACAACAGCAGCAACAACAACAACAACAACAACAACACAACAACGACAACAACAACGACAACAACAACAACGACGACAACAACAACAACGACGACAACAACGACGACAACAACGACAACAACGACAACAACAACGACGACAACAACAACGACAACAACAACGACAACAACGACAACAACAACAAAAACAACAAGCTTCCATTGCGTTGAACCGTTTTGGCTTTGTCAGTCCGTGATTGAGTTTATTGTTTGGAACTACATGCCTGGTACCTCCACTAACATTATGTGTAGGTCTATGTCGTTGAGCTGTTTTGGCTTCGTCCGTCTTAGATAAAGTATTACTTTTAATAAAATTCACCCGGCGCCTACGCGAACGTATGTTTATTTCGTAGATTGGTTTTACTTCGTCAGTACCTGCAAGTAGGCGTATTTCCTTTTGTATAGCACAAACCCGGCACCTCCACTATAAAGTGTATGATTTTCAATTTGTTGTGAGCCGTTTAGCTTCACCAGTCCCTTATTAAATTTTATTTTTGGTTGGAACAAAAATCCGGCACCTCCACCAACATATTATGTGTATTTCATTGGACCGTTTTTGCTTGGTCAGTCCCTGCTTATAAGTATTTCTTTACGTTAGCACAACCTGGTACCACCACCAACAAATGTGTACTTCTCATTGGTCTTCCGCTGCTGTATCGCCCTGTTATTCATGGGTGCACAAACTCTACATAGCCCTTACGATTAAAAACACAGCGTTGTACCGAGTTGTAATCGACCACACAAGCGATAAGCAATGTGTCTTGCCTATGTTGCAGTGGCGAATGTTCCTTCACGCATGCGCACTAATATCCGGGGATTTACGCAACAACCTCACCAATAACTGTATATTGACCTTCGGAGTCGAAATGTAATGTGTGCCTCGTACATGGTTCACTCAAAAATAATACGAATTTATTTTTATTTGTATTTGTTTATTTTAGCCTGATGTGTTTCTTAGTTCTGTTGGAAAGATAATTATTCAATATCAAAAAGATTATGAAACGAATAATTATCAGAAGAAAAGAGGTGAAGACTGTTTGGTAGAACATTCCTGAAAACGAGAATAAAATCTTGTCAACGCAACAATTTGATTCTGACACAATATTCACAACCACGTTATTATAGCAGTAAGTAAGTGGCCAAGGCAGTTCCCCCAAGCCAGATGCACAAAACGAGTGAGACCTCAGTGCCCAACCCCACCCTCTACTTAACCCGCGTAGGTCTCACGTTCACCTCTACTCACAGTGTTAAACCTGGTGCAAGGGAAGTGAGAGGTGGTTCTCCCAAGCCACAGAGAGAGTGTCCGGAACTCAGTGCCCGACCCCACCCTCTACTTAACCTGCGTAGGTCTCACGTTCACCTCTACTCACACGTGTTAAACCTGGTGCAAGGGAAGTGAGAGGTGGTTCTCCCAAGCCAGAGAGAGGTCCGGAAAATCATGCCCGACCCCCCCCTCAAAACCCGGAGGTCTCACGTTACCCTTTCTAAGTGTTTTAAACCCGGTTTCAAGGGAAGGAGAGGGGTTTCCCAAGAAGAGAGAGGTCGGAACTCAGTGCCCCACCCCACCTTATAACCCCCGAGGTTTTACGTTACTCTCCAGTGTTAAAACCCGGT